>SEYY01018952.1:77500-140000 GCA_009176605.1 Armadillidium nasatum | reverse complement strand
CAAATAAGTATAGTTCTTTTAATAATCAGAAATCTGTTCTCGTTTCCAGTTTTTATTTTTTATTTTTTATTTTTTTAAAAGTCCTTATTTTCTCGTATGGTATCTTGTCATCATGTTTAATTTTTAACAGGTGCCCTAATGCACAAAAATTGTACTGCAACTACTCGTTGGCAACTTTGTTAATTAAACCATAATACTTATACTATGGTTAAACTCCCGGCATGAATTCAAGTGGATGTAAAGATTAGAAATTAAATCCCTTGGTTAGATGTGTTGAAGTACCTTATTCTAGGGTTAATCATGTTGAGTTGGCCTAATTCAGTAATACAGAGATTGAAAAATACTTTATAGTGAACCATGGAAGAGAAACGAGGCCATGATATGAAAATTAAAAAGACAGCATGCCATCTTGGTCGAAAAAATACTCAACAATAGGGTGGTAATTGTAGTGTTCACAGTAGTGGATTTTTTCGTATGCGACCAGGTTGCTGAATCTAACAACATAACTATGCGTTGCGAGTTTGACTGGAACTATGCTAGGTGATTTGAAATTATATATATATTATTATTGGTAATTGTAGGCTTAGGTGGAGATTGTTTCTGAGTTTCGATATTTTTTATATCAATATTTTTTTGTCAATATTTTATTTTAATTGATATTTTTATACCTATAATTAGCCCTAGGCTACTATGTCGTGCAAACGTTCTTGTGTACGAAAGGTCTCTTTTACGGCAAATTCTTGTGTAGGTTAGGCCTCTTTTTAAGGCAACTTCGGTAGTTCAGGTTATGATAAGTCGAATTAGGTTCTGCTAGAAAAGTAAGTAATAACAATTGTGTGTATTAGTAAAAGTACCTGTGGCAACTCTCTTGTTTACGATAGGCTTCTCCGATATTTTCAATATTTTTTAACAATCGAAACTCAGAAACAATCTCCACCTTTACTGTAATTGTAATATTCATAGTAGTGTATTTTTTCGTATGAGACCAGGTTGCTGAAACTAACAACATTTCTATACATTGTGAGTTTGGCTGTAACTATGAAACTATACCTTGCAAGTTTTACAAACTATTTGTAGGGATATTACGGGTTTGCAACACGAGCATAGGTATGGAAATTGCTGGAAAAAAATATAGCTTTTGGAGGAAAAAAAATAATAGTTGAACTCGAATTTGAGTAGGTATGTTGCTAATTTCAGCAACCTGGTTTCATACGAAAGAATCCATTACTGTGAAATCTACAATTACCTTATTATCAATGGTTTAATTTATATTTTTACTTAAAATTTTTTAAAATATCATAAATTTAAGGTATAATATGTTGTACATTTATTACAAATAATCATATTTATTGTATTATGAAAAAATGCCTATTTGAGATTGGTAAAAATGAGTAGTGAATCGATGTAAGAAGGAGAATGGATCTTTATGCGACCAGTTTGCTACATAATCATAGGAATGGAAAATTGCAAATAAATGTTATAGATATTTTAGAGGAAAATATATATATATATATATATATATATATATATATATATATATATATATATATATATATATATATATATATATATATATATATATATATATATATATATATTTCACAAGCATGATTTTTTGTAGGTTAGGCCTTTTGTTGGCCATTAAGCATAGTTAACAAAGTGGTTTTTGTTTAGGTTAGGTCTATTTGCTGGCTGTTAGGCATAGTTTTACCCCTTTAAGTTCAGGTTAGGTTATCAAACTAATTTGTTAGATGTAATAAATTAGTTTGACTTAAAAAAAAATAAATTGCCAGGCATATATAAATTTTTAGACCAGCTTGTGATTAAGCCTATGAATTTTAGATCAATTTGACTTAGCCCAACTGGCAGTTTTGTAGTAGGTGTTGGTTCATTGCATGTTGCATGCATAATTAGTTAAGTTTACTAAATATATATAAGAGCTTAGTTGTATTTTTATCTTGCTTTGCATGAAGGAATTGATAACTAGAGAAATAATAGACGTAGTATTTGTTGCATGTATTAGTATTATTTGTTTTGACTGGAACAATCTCGATAGGCCTGTGTGGATTCTGTCACTATTTTTCTTATGTTCTTAATTCATCCTTAGGTGTAATCCTATACCCCAGGGATATATTCAATAAAGTAGTTTTTCAGATTTGTTTTTATTTTTTTTATTTTTTATTTTTTTATAGCACTTCTAGAGTTTTGTAGACGGCTAAAGCTAAGTTATGCAATTCAAATTGATAGTTATTCTGTATTGGTAAGAAGTTTTTGTTCTACTCAGGTGAAGTTATAAAGTATTAAAAAAGGATAAAAAAGATAATTGTATAGTTCAAAAGCATTTTTTAAAATATATAAAAAATACAGAGATAAAATGATATAAAATTAATTTTTTTTTGTAATTTTAGACTTAGAAAGCGATTTTGTACACCAAGAATACTAAAAAAAAAAAGAAATAATAAAAAGTAATAAGTACGATTATTTAACAACACATTATACTACTTAATTGGCATACTGTCATATGTCTTTGCACTACTGAGTTGTTGCATTAACGTCAGAGTGAATTTTAAAGCTATTTTAGAGTTTAAAAAAGGTAAAAAAAAAATTTTAGAATTAGTAAATTATATGTATATAATTATAGGTGTACTGGAATTCCTGCCAAAATTTGGAATTTTGTTCCGGCTTTGGCTGGAATTTTGAAAAATTCTGGAAACTGGAAATGTGAATCTACTTCTTAGAAAAATAATTCTATTTTACATAACCCATAACATATATATATATATATTTTATATTCATAATTTCTTTAAACACTAAACTGAAAATAAACTAAACTAAATCCTTCCTTTTATATATATATATATATATATATATATATAATATATATATATATATATATATATATATATATATATATATATATATATATATATATATATATAGTCTTAGGTTCAGAATCTTTCTGACCTTATATATCGATATTTTTAAATTGATTGGCAGTAGGCCTCATCACGCGGCCACGCTCTTGTATAGGTTAGGCCTCTATTTTCGGCAACTTCAGTAGTTCAGGTTATGATAAGTCGAACTAAGTTCTCTAGAAAACTTAATAATAATAATAAAAATAATTAGAATAATAGGCATACATGAAATGAAAACTAAATAATAATAACACAAATATCAAAAAATTTGAATTGGCATATCGATGTTTATATATATTGATATTTTCCAAATATCGAAGGTCAGAAAGATTCTGAACCTTTACCTATATATATATATATATATATATATATATATATATATATATATATATATATATATATATATATATATATATATATATATATATATATATATATATATATATATATATATATATATATATATATATATATATATATATATTATATATATTTTTTTATTTATTTTTTTTATTTTATTTTCATATTTTTTTTATTCATATTTTTTTTTATTTTATTTTTATTTGAATACAAATCTAATATTTTATATTATTTTTGATGAAACATTCTCAAGGCTTACAGTGAAACGAGCAGAAAAGCTATTGTTCCTCAAATAAAACATCAATTTTAGGATTTGAATATTGAAGTTTTAAAAACTGATTTTCAAAGGGCAATGGTTAGGGAAAGAGGTAGATGAGATTCATTGTTATAATGGTTCCACATCCTGCATATTGGAAATGTAGTTAATTTTATGACCAAACTCTTATAAGAAATAATGTTGCCTCAATATAGGAAAACAAAATTAAAGACATCTAATATTTATGTTCAAAATAAAATTAGAAGGATGGGTTTCATAATACAGTGGAACTGCACTATTCGTCATTAATCCGTTCCTAAGGGGATGACGAATATCGAATAATTTTTTCCCATAGGAATTAACTAAAAATGGATTAATTCGTTCCCAGCCTCGAATTTTGCCTATCTATTCTTTAACAAAAAAAAAAATTTCAATCTAAAATCGATCTCCGAAATCATTTCAAACACTGTACAATTTAACTACAGTACATATTAAACAGCGTACTGCCATAAATAATACGTAATACGCACTGTGTAGGCCTACATAAACGCTAAACACATAAAATTTTAAAAAGAAATTTATCTTTTGGATGAGAAAAACAATGATTTTTATTAAGAGTTTTTATTTTTAAGGTTATAGGCTTTCGTAGGTAGGACGAATATTGATTTTTTGACGAATATCGGAAAAAAAATTTCAGGGCGAATATCGGAAAAGACGAATACTGGAGGGGACGAATAATGGAGTTCCACTGTATTCGTATTTGTATAAAAAAAATTCATATTTTAAACTATTAATATGTCACTCTGCTTATTTGACTGAATCACATTCCTACTATTATGTGCCTTTAATATTTCTATATCTTGAAAATCACCAAGTATAGGGTAAATTCTATTTTTGCATTCCACTACCTTGTTATCCCTATTGTATTTAAAAGTAGGTCTAACTTGAACCAATATCTCAGAGCAACTATTAAATTAAATATATATATTATCATACAGATTAATAGGAAATACAAAAGCTTGAAATAAATAAAATCAATAAGTAATTATCTTGAATGAAACAAAAACTATGACTAGCTTAGACATTGGTTTAGTCTAAGGTCTTAAAAAGTTTACCTTAGGGTTATTAGAAACCTAATCTGAAAAACTAGATAGGCTTACTGCCAACTAGTCCATCCAACTGGTTTAATTTAACCAGAAATTAAAAATTTTTATCCAAAAATAAACTAATTTCACAATAGTTTAAAACAAATATAGATATAGGATAAATGTATCAAATGCTTGATAAAATCTTATAGTATTGCTGAGTTACATTAGTCTTTAGTTATTTACCCAATTTAAAAAATCCTGAAATCACACTTTAATATTAAATTAATAAAAATAAATACCACTCAATAATACTAAAATAGATCACTCAACAATACAAACATTAATATAAATATTTTATTCAAGTAAATAAAGAACTCAAAACACAACCTTCTGGTCAAAGCACAACAATAGTCATTGATGGAGTCAGTAGTTCTAACATCACTTCCATGCATGAATGTTTACCAGAAAATTAATGAATGCCATAGAAAGTTAAGCTGTGATGAATGCGCAGAGAGATTTATTCAAAATATATTATTATACTAAAACTAAAATTTAGGTTCAGCTGAGCATTTTTTGTAATGAAACTAGAAAGACAAAATATAATGAAATCAATTAAATTGAATCTAGTGAAGTGAGGAAAATGACTTTTGTACATTAAACATGCCAAAAATCTTTGAAATTTTAATACAAAAAAGACATAATTACAATGATCTTACAATATAGCATCCGACTTTGAAGATGTATTCTCCTTTGACTTTTTTTTTTTAAATAATGTATCAACATCAGTGTGAATTATTAGAAATTTTTTACATATTTTTGTGCTGAAAGAGCCAGTGTTTGCCAGGTTGGGTCTGGTAGCTGCCCATTATTGCAGGTTTACCCATCAAGTCCAGGTTAGGTTAAGTAAACTACTTTGTCACAGTTCATGGAAAAAATTTCAAATTTTAGTTTTTTCCCATGCACAGTAGCAAAATGTTTGATATATGAACAATTTTTCAGAAGCTGTACAGTTGGGCAAGGTAGTATTTTATATTCAGAAATGTTTTGTTTATCCAACAATTTTAATGCCAGCAGCAGTACATGGGAAAAACCAATAATTTGAAGTTTTTCCTATACACTGCAACAATGTTGCCAATTAGATGACTTGCATTATATATTTATTATATATATTTTGTAGCTATAGTTTTAAACAAACCTTTTGGTGTGGTCAATTTGAGTTGTAATTAGGTTTATGTAGAAGTATTTTACATGTTGCATTGGACTTTTTAAGTCAAGTTATTTTTAAGTTGACTGGGACAGCCTCAATATGGATATGGTGAAATTTTCCTTATTGTCTCTCTTTTTTTTTTTTTTTTTATTTAAAATTTGGAACATAGGAAAATAGAGACAGTTAGAAGCCACAAGGGCCTATCGAGACTGTCCCAGTCCAAACAAATAATAACAATACTAATACATGCACGAAAGACTAGGTCTATCCCATCCCAGTTATCAGTTCATTCATGCATAGTCATGCATAGATAAAAGAAAAACTAAACCCCATTACACATGCAATATTCAATGAACCATCACCCACTACAAAAACTGCCGTTAGGCTTAGTCATAGGTTGATCTGTTGATCCAAAAATTCATATATACCCGCCAATTTGGCTTAGTCAGATTATTCTATATAATACCTAAACCATCCATATATCTATCTAGCCCCCTTTTAAATTTGACAAGAGAATCACAGTCAACAATCTCTTGTGGCAAGTCATTCCAAAAATTAACAACTCTATTACTGAAAGAGTATTTTCTTAGATCGAGATGGCATGGCTTCTTTTTAATTTTCTTATCATGTCCTCTAGTTACTCTTCCATGGTCCACTATAAAGTATTTTTCAATCTCTGTATTACTGTCAGATGCAAATATTTTGTAAACTTGTATCATATCCCCTCTGAGAAATCTCCTTTCAACTGAGAACATTCCTAACTCCTTCAACCTCTCTTCATAGCTCTTATTTTCAAAGCCAGAAATCATCCTTGTTGCTCGACGTTGTACTCTCTCCAGCATATCTATGTCTTTTCTTAAATGAGGAGCCCAAACTTGTGCACAATACTCTAATGCTGGCCTGACATAGCTATTATATAGTTTGCTTATAACCTCTTTGCTCTTGTAAACTACATTGCGGTTAATTATACCTAACATCTTATTAGCTTTATTCCTTGCTTCCAAACATTGATCACCCACCTTCAGATTACTGCTAATAATCACACCTAAATCCTTTTCTTGGTCCACAGTCTCAAGCCACTCCCCATTCATTTCATAATTAAATCCTTCATTTGAGTAACCTACATGAAGAACTTTACATTTTTTACTATTAAAGTTCATTTGCCACCTCTCTGCCCAACCAAGAAGTCTATCTAGATCACCTTGAAGCTTTATGCATCCATCATTATTCCTTACTGAGGTAACCACTTTGGTATCATCTGCAAACTTAGAAACCTTGCATTTAAGACCTTTGTCTAAATCATTTATATATATAAGGAACAAAAGTGGTCCCAGCACAGAACCCTGTGGGACCCCACTCTTCACCGTTTCCCATAATGACTTATTACCATTAAGTAATACACACTGCCTTCTGTTCTTTAACCACTCTTTAATCCAATTGTGTACCATTCCATCTATACCATACTGCGACAACTTTTGCATCAGCCTAACATGGGGTACCTTATCAAAAGCTTTGCTAAAGTCTAAATATATGACATCAACTGGATCACCCCTGTCTATACATTCAGTAATATATTCCATAAATTCTAGTAGATTTGTCTGACATGATCTACCCTTTCTAAAGCCATGCTGGGAGTTATATAGTATCTTGTTATCATCTAAATGCTTCTCTATATGACTTTTCAGTAACTTTTCCAAAATTTTCACAACCAGAGATGTTAAACTAACTGGCCTATAGTTCCCTAAATCTTCCTTACTACCTTTTTTAAAAATGGGCACCACATATGCCGTTTTCCAGTCCTCAGGTACCTCTCCAAAAGCAATAGATCGCTTAAAAATCAAATACAGTGCCTTTGCAATACTGCTACTCCCCTCTTTTAGAATTCTACCATACACACCATCCGGACCCGCTGCCTTATTTGGGTCAATATGTTCTAGTAAGGATGCGATTTCATTTAACTCAATTTGAAATGTTGTACACCTATTCATTACATGTATACTAGAACTATTAGTCTCTAAACTGCTATCCAACCTTTCCTCAGTAAACACTGATGCAAAATAAGCATTGAAAATATTAACCAATTCCTTATCTGAACTTACTAAATTCCCATCAATTTTAATTGGGCCAATTTTCTTATCCTTGCTTTTAAATTTATAAAAGCTAAAAAACTTTTTCAGGTCTTTATTACTGTTCCTTGCCAAATTAATTTCTGCCATTCTCTTTGCTCTTCTTATTGACTGGTTAAGTTCATTCCTAATTCTCTTATAATGTTCCAAATCTTCCCCCCTGCTCCTACCTTTGAATATTTTAAAACATCTACGCTTTTCACTGATTTTCTCTTTTATCTCTCTACTCCACCAATTAGGTTTTCTATTTGCCACCCTAATGGGATTTATCTTTAAAACACACAGACTGAATGTTAGCCAATATTTGCTTGAAGTATTCCCACATGATGAAACAATTTTGACCATTAAACTCCTTATCCCAGTCAATTTCATTGAGCATTGCTCGGAATTTGCTAAAATCTCCGTTTCTGAAATCTAATATCTTTTCCCTATTGACTTGCAATTTGGGCCCAGACCTCACATTCCAGTTAAATCTAATAATATAATGATCACTAGCTCCTAAAGTCTCCCCTACTTCGACATTCACCATTTCATCATTTGTTAATATTAAATCTAACAATGCTGCATGCCTTGTTGGTTCTTGGACCATCTGACTCAAAAAGTTGTATAGAATACAATTTACAAATACTGAACTTCTATTAACCATACTACTCAAAGTATTCCACTCAATGTCTGGAAAATTAAAATCACCCATAATGACTATTCCTTTTACATTATTTTCACACGCTACCTTGATTTCCTTCACCATTTCTTCATCTAATACTTGACTCTGATCAGGAGCTCTATAAAATGCTCCTATCCTGTATGATTTATTATACATAAGAATATCTACCCACAGAGATTCCACATCCTGATTTGTTTTAATGTCAGCTATTAACACTGATTCAATATTGCCTTTAACATAGAGTGCTACACCTCCACCACTTCTTCCTCTACGTTGGTATAGGTAAAATGAGTATCCTTCTATTTCATATTCCTGTAGGGAGTCTCCGTAAAATGCCTCATTAACCCATGCTTCAGTAATGCAAATTATGTCTAGATTCTCCTTTATAATGTAACTAATCAACTCATCTTTTTTGTTTCTAAGACTCTGAGCATTTGTGTAAAAACATTTCATACTAAACATGTCCTTATATGTATCCTTTACATCTTGATTTCTAGTAATATCTCCATTTTTATTAATAGGCCCATATTGTAAGGCACCTCTATAAACTATAAAAAGAACTTTTCAGCTCTTGTGCATTTGAAATTGAAATTTTTTCATTAGTTTTCCCCATTTTATTTTATATATACCGTATATATTAGGGATGAAGTAGTATCAGGTATATATAATATCGGTTCGGTAAATTTTGGCATGCTCCATCCTATATATATATATAAATATATATATATATATATATATATATATATATATATATATATATATATATATATATATATATATATATATATATATATATATATATAGTCAAGGACAAAAGTATTGAGGCACTTTGACAAATGCCTGCATATTTTTGGCTGAAAAAGAATGTTTCTATTTGTAATGAAAATGAAAGGGACAATGTTTAAAGGCTTCTATATTAAGTCATCAAGACACCACTTATTGTCTGAAAAAAGAAAAAATTTGCCCAGTTTCTTTTGTACATGTGTAGGAGGTGTGTGTTCTTGCACATGTCATTAGGTTAATATGTAATTTTTTGGTGCTACTTTAAAGTAGTTTTAGTTATAATAATATGTTAAAATGCCTCCTGTCCAAGAATTAAGGTGGGAAACAATTGGACAAATCATTGCATTCTATAAATCAGGCCTAAAAACAAAAGACATAAAAGAACATTGGCTGTTCACAGTCAACGTTGAAGCACTATGTTGCTAGTTTTCGTGAAAATGGTGAGTGCACAACACTTATGCAGAAAGCACATTCTGGCAGTCCAAAAAAGTCAGATAGAAAGACCTTGACTATTATAAAGAGATCATTAGAAGCTGACAGACGAATAACTGCAAGAATTTTATAAGAAAGAAACCCTCATATTCTTGGGAACATCTATGTGAACTGGGTTTTAAAGGGGGCCCTCCAACTGGAAACCCCATTTAGGGGGTTGAAACATTTTTCCAAATTTATTTTTTTCAAATAGTTTTTTAGTAAAATCTTTGCTGATTCAAAATGTAATTTTTTTTTTTTTTTTTTCAAAATTCCAAATGATTTCTGAAAAAAGACAAATTGACACTTGTCAAACGACTTTGGATGTTGGGACATATGAGACCCACAAAAAAATTTCTAGCAAATTTTCTCCTGATTCCAAATATATAATTAGTTTTTCGTAATTCCAAATGGTTACTAATAAATGACAAATTTTCCTCCATCTTTTTTTTCAATAGTTTTTTAGTAAACTCTTTGCATTTTCCAAATCTGTAATTTGTTTTTCATAATTCCAAATGGTTCCAGAGAAAATGACTTTCTCAAAGAAATTTAATTTAAAAATTTTTTTTTCTCATAAAATTCAGTAATTTAATAACAAATATTCTCCTGATTCCAAATATGTAATTAGTTTTTCATAATTCCAAATAGTTATTGTGATATGATTGAATTTGACATGTGAAATATCAAAAGCAAAGTTCCACAATACTTTTGTCCTCAACTATATTATATATATATATATATATATATATATATATATATATATATATATATATATATATATATATATATATATATATATATATATATATATATATATATATAATATACAGTGGAACTCCAATATTCGTCATTAATCCGTTCCTGAGGGGATGACGAATATCGAATAATTTTTTCCCATAGGAATTAACTAAAAATGGATTAATTCGTTCCCAGCCTCGAATTTTGCCTATCTATTCTTTAACAAAAAAAAAAAAATTTCAATTTAGAATCGATCTCCGAAATCATTTCAAACACTGTACAATTTAACTACAGTACATATTAAACAGCGTACTGCCATAAATAATACGTAATACGCACTGTGTAGGCCTACATAAACGCTAAACACAAATAAAATTTTAAAAAGAAATTTACCTTTTGGATGAGAAAAACAATGATTGTTATTAAGAGTTTTTATTTTTAAGGTTATAGGCTTTCGTAGGTAGGACGAATATTGAGTTTTTGACGAATATTGGAAAAAAAATTTCAGGGCGAATATCGGAAAAGACTAATACTGGAGGGGACAAATATTGGAGTTCCACTGTATATATATATATATATATATATATATATATATATATATATATATATATATATATATATATATATATATATATATAATATATATATATATATATATATGAGCATGTAATTGTTGATTGGTTTGATGATCTTGCTGTTGATGTGGCATCGTGGTTGAGTATATATATATATATATATATATATATATATATATATATATATATATATATATATATATATATATATATATATATATATATATATATATATATATATATATATATATATATATATATATATTAACTAGATTTCAATATTTTTTTCTCCCCTCCCCTATCAGGAGTGAAATCCCCATAGATGTGAATCCATGTTCCTTGAATTTGTATCTTCAATGTTTATAATATTTAATAATTTTAAATGTCAGTTTTTGAGTACTTTAAATAACAATTATTGAGCAAATCTTGCAACAATGGGTGTTTTCCATGATAAAGATTTTGTAAGAATCATGAGCCATGTATCCCATGAAATAAGATTTTTAAATTCAGATAAATTAGTAATATTAAGGCAAGCTGCATTGATACGTACATAATAATATTTTAATCTTTAGTTTTCAATGCAGTGAATATGGAATGGTCAGGTTACTTAAAAAATATTGATGACTATGGCCAAGGTTTTTTTTTTAAAATATATATATATTGGTTAATTAAAATGTAATTAATATATTCACATACAAGTTGTGTAATTATTTTGGCCTTTTATAATCACTTGGTTTTAAATAAAGTATGTTACTAAAAATAGTTCATATTTTCATAGGTTCCAGTAATTAATATATTGGAACATTAGAAAAATAGAGATAGATAGAAGCCACACGTGCCTATTGAGACTCCCAGTATTACTTTATTTTTCTATATAGGCCTATATTTTTTTTGAGGTTGAAAAACTAACTTAATTGATTAAGTTATTTAATAACATAATTTACATTTGTTTGTATATCAGCTGATATTCTTACATCTGAGCTTTCCATGAAAATCAAGAATTTTAAGAAATTCACAAGATTTCTGAAAAGAGTTTCTGTACCTGGATGCGAATTTAGATTTTTGTAGAACTCACCAAGTTACTATAGATTATCAGGCAATTATGATTGTGGGAAAGTAGAGCAACACTTTCATAGCTAAAGACTGTGCTACTATACTCAGGACAGTTGTAGTATTGAAGTGTAAGATGTATAACTCATGTTTGCTCTTACTAATGAATTTTATAGATTTTTGTAGCTTTATAAGAATAGATTGTAATTCTATTCCATTTCCCCTGTTAATTCCACCCCTTGTTAATTGTCAGTGATAAACCAGAAAAGTAAATTAACAATTTTATAAATCCATTATTTGCTCTATTTTTGTATTAACAATAAATTACAATATAAATTGTAATAACAATTTTTGTTTTAACAATAAAAATTTCAGTCAGAACACTTTCTTTATACAATTATAAAATAATTAATCATTAACTTTATTAATTTCTCTAATGTTTGTTTGAACAGGTATATAAAAAAAATAAAATTTAGGATTATTTGCAATTACAGCATTTACATATAAAATTTTACAAAATGACATCCCAGCTTTCTCGTCAGCTGATATCACTTTCAGCACCTGAAACCAACATATTAGATCATCATAAGAAGAGAGCATCAATATTGTTTTCTGCTTCTGAAGCTGCTAATTTCTCAAGAGAAACATATTACCAAATAGGTATGGTACCTCATATTTTAAGTCATAGTTTCAAATTGGGATTTGTTGGAATCATATCTTTTGGGTTATTATTATTATTATTATTATTATTATTATTATTATTATTATTATTATTATTATTATTATTATTATTATTATTAAAATAAATATTAAACCAGATAGAAAGCACAAATAATTTTAGGAGGGATTTGTGAATTTTACCCATCCAAATGTTTTACCATTTTTTTAATATGTCCTTACAATTTTCAGTTCAAATTTTTTTGTCATAACCTTTTATATTTCAGCAATAACAATTATCAGACATACTTCCCTGCAATTTATTTACTCTAATAATATCAGTTCGTAAATTCAAGCAAACAGGTCAGAGTTGCAAGATTTTACAAGTTTTTTAAATTACATGCTTTACTATCCTTGATCCTTGTGTGTAAATTTTTCTTTTTCATATATATATATATATATATATATATATATATATATATATATATATATAATATATATATATATATATATATATATATATATATATATATATATATTAATATATATATGGATTTATACTTGTGAAATAACCTACACAATAACCCATGACCTCTTCGATTTTTATGATTTTTGACATACCTGTAGATGAGTATGGTCTTTATCCCAAGATCATATCTAAGACGGTTTCGGAGATACAGGTCATGGAACTTTAACAAAAAGTTTATTTTTGAGAAGTGGAAGTAAACTTTGAAGTTAAATATTTCTATAACGATGATATGCACATCATTTTAAAGCTCGTGAGTAGATATAAAACTTTTATTTAGCAAAGTTTTGTCAAAGTGAAAAAATTATTTAACCTTGACCTTTGACACAAAAAAAAGATATCTTGTGATTTTGATCAAATTTGCCTCATAACTTGGTCATCTTATTGGCACAAAATATGCCAAATTTTAGAGTGGGCACTTGTTTAGATTCAAAGTTGCTGCAAATTTACTTAGGTATGATCTTATTTAAAATTAACATTTTGTCTGAAATATCACCTTTTTAGGTAATAGAATAGTTTGAATTGTAATATTTCATCTTGTATGACACTATTAGTGATCATTATTATATAATTTAAAAATGTATATTTTGCTCTAGCCATTTTTTTTCTGACATTGCAGTTTTTTGGATAAAAAGAAATAAATGGACTGGTTTGACACATTCTCCCCCTCCTCCAATAAAAGACAAAATTTTTACTTTTACTATGGTCACTGGTGGTCAAGCCACTACCAATGTTTTTCTCAAACATTTGGTATCCCCATCGCCCAGGAGCCACTCCTGATAGCTCAGCACAACAAGCCACAGGTCCCACCCTCCCATCTTCTCGAAATATTTTTATTAATTTCAATTAATGTAGTTACATATTTGTATTTAAATCTGTGATGAATTGATTTGACCAATCAACTTTGACATTGAGTATATAAATAGAAAGATAATAATTTTACTTGCTTTTCAAAATTTATGATGTTTTATTCATTTCTATTTCTGTTAGTTTGTAAATCCTTCCGATCACAGTAATTGGATAAACAATTGTCATTATATCTGTATAAGGTACTACCGAATGAAGCAGAAGGGCCATTAACTATTAAAAATTAAGTTTTAATCTAGTGTGTCTGAATATGTCTCGAGGGCACATGCCAACCACTATTTATTGTCATAGATTGCTGTTACAAATCCCTAGATATCTTTAAATTTAAGTTTTTTAGCCTTTTTTTGTAATCCTTACGATTTTTGATCCTTTATTGATGCTTGAAACTGTTCTTATATCCATTTCTTCTTGAGACACAGGAACAAAACTGTGTAGTTTCTGGGTTCCTGGAATTGTATTTGCATTTCAAAATCTTTCTTCCAAGTTTGGCTCTTCTTTTATCCATTCATAAGTTGGTGAGTAAGTGAAGTATATTCCGTGAATGCTGTCTCTTCCAGAATCAAATAACTGTTGTGGTGTTATAATTTGGTTATTATCAGAGTGTTGTAGACTTGCGTTTGCAGCTAGTCTCTTCACAATACCACCGAGACTATCGCATGGTCCTTTTTCATGGGAGGTTGCTAAAAAAGGCCATTGTTCTTTCATTCCAAAGTCAGATGTGATGGCTAAATTTACAAAATCATTGTAATTTTTGTACTGAGTTGCAGCTCCATCTGAAAAGTATATAATTTCACTAATATTGAAATGTAAAAAAGTTCTAAAATAATCATCAGTTTCCGTTGATGCAAGTGAATAGCTACTGTCTCATGATGAAGGCAATCGGAGATAATTATTACAGATGCTTCACGTCTGCTGCATCCCTATAGTAACAAACAAAGGGATGAACTGTCGCTTGAGCATTATTATAATGGTATCCTTGTCTGAACCTTGCAGAACATGAATAATTTTCTGAAAAATCTCCTGTAACCAGTACCTTACTGTTCTTCAAAGTTTCCTTCCTCTTTGAGTTGAATATGGACCATTGTTTGGCTATAAAATTGCCTCTCTTCAAACTTTGAATCTTTCTGAAAAATTCTTGAATGAATTCATCTGTATTTCGTACCACAGTATGTAAGGTTGTTCTGTCAGTTGATACCCACTGGAAATATTGTACTTCATCAATCATATTATCATGAAATGAGTTAGATAACCACTGTAAAATCATCTATGAACTTCACGCAATTTGGCCATTGATTGAAAAAGCAATCGGCTGTTGCTGGCTTGCATAAAATTTCTTCCAAGCTTTTTTTTATAATCTATCATGTGAAATGTTTCCATTTCTTCAGTAAGAATTGGCAAATATGTTCCATCAATCATAAGTTTCACATTTTGATGAATTGTGCATACACACACACTGTGTGTACTACTTACACCTGCTAGAACACACACTTTTGGTCTAAAATCTAATATTGAAAAATAATAATATTCAATAATATATGGACTTTTTGACAAACCGGTTGGTGAGATTCTTTCAAATTGCAAAGTATAAGATGTTTCTGTTCCTGAACTCTTGCACATTCTCTTCTAATCGTCTTAGTCTTTTTTCCTGGGCATAATTTTGCTAACTTCTTCACTTTTATAAAAATTAATATGTTTTTTGGAAATATAGTTTATCTTTTATTTGACAATTACAGAATCCCTCGTTGTAACAAGTTTTTAAGCTTGTTGTTCCATATAGTTTGTAACATGGAATTCTTTTTCAATTCTCTTAATACTCCAGCTCTTTGGCATTATTGTCAAAATCTGTATTTTTCAGATCTCTTTTAGCAAGTCCAAATTCCTCTTTTAACTGTGAAATTATTTCTGAGTCATCAGAATTCATTTTTATTTCTGATGTGGATTCTTCTTCAATTTAATTATATATTATATATATATATATATATATATATATATATAATATATATATATATATATATATATATATATATATATATATATATATTATTATTTTTAGGTTTAGGTGTTTCTGGATTTTCTGAGCTGCTTGAAATAAATGACCATTTCAAAAAATTTGAAAAAGATCTGTTCGGAGTAACTAGTAAGGATTTTCAACGTTACATTCAAACAAAAGAATCAAATTCCATATTGGATCAAAAAATTGATGAATTTTTATTAATTATTTCACCATATCTTCAAAAACAAGCATCATTGAAAGCCCTAGAATGGCTTCTTTATAGGTATATATATATATATATATATATATATATATATATATATATATATATATATATATATATATAATATATATATAATATATATATATATATATATATATATATATATATATATATATATATATATATATAATAAAAAAAAAAAAAAAAAAAAAAATAAATAAATATATATATATATATATATATATATATATATATATATAATATATATATATATATATATATATATTATATATATATATATATATATATATATATATATATATATATATATATATAGTTCTCATGATAAGACTGGTGAACGTGCCTTCCATTTCGCTATCCAAAACGACCTTGAGCAGGTGGTGCAGCTTCCTACTTGTATTCCTGACTGTCTTGGAGATGAACTCAACATTCTAGACCTTTTTCTTACTTCTAATCCTTCTAATTATACTGTTAAAATCTTTCTTCCTCTGGTTTCCTCCAATCATCTTATCTCTGTATCCTCTTCTATCTCTTCAAGTCTTCCGCAGGGAGAACCCCTTTCTATTGAAAGGAAACATTTGTGGCATTTCGGTACCGCAAGCTGGTCAGACTTGCGGCCGTATTTCTTTGATTTCCCGTTGAATGATTATTGCTTCCGTGGGAGGGGCCCTCGGATTGTGCAGAACGCATTACCTAGGTGATTCTGGTGTGGAGACACATTCCATTTTTTTTCCCTTCTACTAAACCTAACAAACCGTGGTTTAACTCTGCTTGTTCTCGCGCTATCCGCCTCAGGGATGTTGTTTTCAGGGATTACCTTCGTCTTCAAACTCCAGAAACTCACGCAACATGTATTTCATCCCGAAATCGTGCAAAATCTATCCTTCGTAACACTAAAAACTCCATTCTCTGTAGAAAATGCAATAATCTTTCTGGTTCATCTTCTTCACGTTCTTCTGGCATTTTACATAAAATATCAACTCTAACTTTGCATCTTCCTCTTTTCCTCCTTTGGTATCTTCCAACTTCACAACTGCTGTTTTACCTTCTTCCAAAACTGAACTCTTTGCTCAAACTTTTGCCTCTAATTCAACCTTAGATGATTCCGGAGCTATACCTCATCCTACAGCCCCCTCCAACTCATCATAAAATTAGAATTTCTTCTAAAGACGTCATATCTGCTCTCTCTGAGCTTAATACTAAGAAGGCGTATAGTCCCGATGGTATTCCTCCTGTGGTTCTCAAAACTTGTGCTTCCGAGGTTTCACCCTGCCTTGGTAAACTATTTCGTCTTTGTCTTTTTACTTCAACCCTCCCTTCTTGCTGGAAAGGTGCGCTCATTCAGAAAAAAAAAAAAGGGCAACTCTTCTCAACCCTCTAACTACCGTCCCATTTCTTTGACCTCCGTTTTCTCTAAAGTTTTTGTAACTATCCTTAATAGGAAGATTTGGAAACATCTCAATTCTTCTAATCTTATCACTGATCGCCAGTATGGCTTTCGTAAGAAACTCTCTACTGGTGATCTTCTTTCCCTTCTCTCTGAATTTTGTTCCTACGCTCTTCGGCATTTCGGTGAGTCCTTTGGTGTCGCTCTGGACATATCAAAAGCCTTCGATAGAATCTGGCACAAAGCTTTGATTTCTAAACTTCATTCTTTCAGTGTCTATCATTCTCTGTGATCTCTCTTAATTTCCTTTCCGGCAGTTTTCTAGCAGCTGTTGTAGACGTCCACCGTTCTTCCTTTAAATCTATTAATAGTGATGTTCCTCAGGGTTCTATCCTATCCCCGACACTTTTTCTGCTTTTCATTAATGACCTTCTCTCTATTACCTCATCTCCTATCCTGATGACTCCACCCTTCATTACTCCTTCCAGTTTGAAAGAAGTCCCTCCCAACAGCAGTTGATAGACTTGAGAAGGGTATCCTTGGTTCAACTAACCTCTGATCTTTCACATATTTTAAATTGAGGCAGAGAAAACATGGTTGTTTTCAATGCCTCAAGGACTCAGTTCTACCATCAATCTACTCAATACAATCTTAAATCTTCTTCGAAAACACAACTCAAATCTTCATCTGTTCTTAATATTCTTGGCGTATCCTTTTCTCGTGCTCTCTTTCTTGGAAAGATCTCATTACTTCTCTTCCTAAAGAAGCTTCTAAGAGGTTGGGTGTTCTGAGCTGCCTTTAGAATTACTTTACACCACCCCAGTTGCTTGCTCTCTATAGGATGTTGTTCGCCCCTGTATGGAGTATGCTTCACACATCTGGGGTGGTTCCACTCACATAACTTTCCTTGAGAAGGTGGAGTCTAGGGTTTTTCGTCTCATCAACACTCCTGCTCTTACTAACTCTCTCCAATCCCTTTCTGCCCGTCGAATTGTTGCGTCACTCTCCCTTTACTATTGCTATTATAACGGACACTGCTCTTCTGAACTCTCTCGTCGCATACCTCCTCCATTGAGAAGAGCTCATGTGACACTCCTTTCTACACAGTCTCATCCTTTCCTTGTCCAAATCTCCTACCCACTTTCTTACATGTACTCTTACATGGTAAATATACTCTACTTAAGAAAAATTTGGAACACACTCTTATCCTTTAATCTGAATTTTCACTTTGCCATTTAAATCTTCTATCTTTGTTATTTGAACTTTGCCTTGGTTTTTGAATTTGAAAGAGTGTATATGTTTTAAAAGGTCACGTTGGCCATTAAGATATCGGATCCGGAATATTCCCCAACTCTGGTATTAATTGGAATTTGGTAAGAACCCTTCGATTTATATTTGCCCACAGAATAATATATATATATATATATATATATATATATATATATATATATATATATATATATATATATATATATATATATATATATATATATATATATATATATATATATATATATATATATATATATATATATATTATATATAGTAATGAAATGATAAAGAATATTTTGACGATGACGATAAAAGTGAAAAAGTTTATTTTAAGAATTAGTTTATTCAAATTGAACTATTTTTTGTGAGATCATTGATCTCTTATATTTGAAATACTTATTGCAGTATATGACACTAAAGAGGCATCCATGGGTTCTTTTCATTATTCTAAATTTCAATAATAGTATAGATTTTTAATTACCTTTTAACTTTGAATTATGATTTGTAAAACTTGTTATTCCTTTTCATATTATACTTAGAGTTTGCTAATGTACTGATTTATTTTGTTATCACTTAGGTTTTACATTAATGAAAAAAATATAGAATCTCTGATGATGTGCATTTTACCTTATTACGAAACTGTATTATTTGTTCGTATACTACAAACAGTAGATATTCAAAACAAAAATAGTCATGGAATTGGCTTCACAAATTATACTTAGAGTTTGCTAATGATTTTTTTAAAAAAATAATACTGATTTATTTTGTTATCTGTGTTAAAAAACTTAGTTTATATATTAGAAATATTTAATATTTTTCAAGACATAATAATGAAAAAAATATAGAATTCCTAATATATATTCAATCAAATCTCTGATGATGTGCATTTTACTATATATATATATATATATATATATATATATATATATATATATATATATATATATATATATATATATGTTTTATGTATTTAATTTATGGATTAATGATTATTAGTGCTTATTTTCTTTCTTTTATAATTTATAGAGGAATATTGTTTTCTTAAACTGTATAAAAATTTAAAGAAAATTATTGTCTTTTCTGTTTTTCTTTTGTCTATAACTCAAATTGCATTAGATTAAAGCTCAATAAAATTTTGTTGAAGATTTATTGAATATAATAGAATTCTAAACTCTAAAGTTCTATATTGGATAAATTAATTAATGAAATCAGATTCTTGTATTCCTATATGAAATCTTGAACCAAAATTAAGGAAGTTATATTTCTAATATATAAACTACTTTAAAGTTTTTTAACATAAGAAGGAACATCTGTTAATCTCAAAAAATAGACAAAATAAAACAAATAAAAAAAAATTCATTCATGGAAGACCTATATCAAAAGATACTGTTTTCCTTCACTGGTCATCTAGTCAGGCATTTAGAAACTTTCTTTCAAAATATTTTCTTAAAATGGTTAAGGTAAGTACAGTGTATATTTATTGATATATGTTTGCATGTATTAAATTAATTTTATACTTACGTTTTATTAGGTAATTAATGGAAGTCAAAATAAAGGGTTATAAATTAAACATCCCATGTATAACTATTTGAAACTGGTTATAAATTTGTTAATGTATTTTGGAAAGGCCATAAATATACTTGTCCTTTAAAAATGGTTAACATTGTTACTAAAATTAAATTAGTTATGTAACTTTTCATTTATATGTAAAAATTGGACTGATTTTAAAGGCATTATTGGCATAATATTGTCTTTACTCTTTAATTGTCACAAAAGAAAAAAAAAATAATAATAATAAGAATTCAAATTTTTAGGTTAGAACCTTTGAATAAGAACATTATTTGATATTTGTTTCTGAAGAGATTGTTATTTTCTGTTGAACCACAGTTTTTTATTTTAAATTTATTTTTCTGGGGTGACTGTAGTTAATTTAATAATATATTTTCAAATACAGATATAGTCTCAAATATACTTTTAAATTTAATTTTTTCGACTTTGTGATGTGGAATTTGGGTAAAGGCTTTTTTACCTTCAACTTTTGCATTAAACACCTTGAGTGATGTTGAAGTAATCCCTTAAATACAAAATTCTCTTCCCAACCTTTAATTAGTTTTTGGGCTTTCTTTTTTTTTTTTTTTTTTATTATTATTTATTTTTTATATTTTATTTTTTTGTTTTCTATCTCTTCAGTTTGTGAAATCAGATACTTTTCTCTTCCGTCATTCTGTATTCCTTGATTTTAACAGTTTATGTTTGTTAAGAATTTTAATGTGATTTATTCCTTCAGGTTAGTAAATGTGATGAACATGTAGAAATAGCCATCTCATTGCTGATTTCGACTCAGATCGGTGGTTTAGCAAGTGCAGGAAAGGTAAGCACACTTACAGTTTTCTGTATTATTAAGAAATATGAGAGATGTGTGAGAGGGGAAAGTATAAATTTTTGAGGAATGGATAACAGCTATCCTGACTCTGTTTATGGATTTTGAACCCAAATCTATATACTCACAATCTGGGAATGGTAGTTGAACTTTTCAGGGTACTAATTACTAAAAGTTTATATCAATGGAATTTCATTTCAAATATGTTGCAATGTTTATGTATATGGTAGGCATGCGAAGACTTTTTAAATTAGAATAATGAAGTTTAAAAATCCCATTGAAAATACTTTGTATCATATTACAAGTACTTTTCTCTTAGCACATATCAGGGATAAAGATTTAGAGAAAACATACCAATCGTCTTTGATAAAACTATATCATTTAGCATAAATTATTTGATTGGTTCTTGTTACTCTCATTGTGAAACATTTTCTTTATTAATGTATGAAGAAAAATGAAGTTGATAAACAAAACCTTATACTGTAGTCTTTATACCTTTGTTTAATCCAATTTTGACTAAAAGAAAATGATTCAAAGCCTTTGTTAATTTATGAGCCAAGTTTCAGTACTTGCATATAAGATTCACAAATAGATTTGCTTTGCAAATTATTTGTACATAATTTACACCAATTTCAATAGATTTACCGTTTTAAATCGAGTTGAGATATTTCAAAAAGTTTAGAGTTAATGTTACCCAAATTATTGATAACTTATGCTTCTATATGCCAAATTCATCATATTTTAAGCAGATTTATTTTTTTAATTATTTTATTTATTTTCAATGTTAATTTTTTTGTTTACTTTTGTTTACAGATAAATGAAAATCATATGAGTTCAAGTTTGTCAAACTCTACAAAAATGTTTGTCATTTGAAAATAGTCATGCACTTTATGGTACTCTTCTCATGATAAGTCAGCTTTCTATATCTGTTCCAATTATCTCAAGATTTGCTGCACGAGATCATATATAAAATTGCTCAAGTAAGGTTCCATTCTTTGCATTTTTACATCATTTTAATAAGATTTTTCTAATACTAAAAAATAAATGACAAAAATTTGCTTCTAATGATATATATATATATATATATATATATATATATATATATATATATATATATATATATATATATATATATATATATATATATATATATATATATATATATATATATATATATATATATATATATATATATATATATATATATAAGCTTTTTTATGCACAGTAAAAAAACGATTCAGGAATATTAATATCTTTCCTGTTCATTCAATAGTCCTTGTGCTTTGTACAAATTTCCCTTCTACTTAACGAGATTTACTGTGATTTTTTAATATAGAAATATTCTGTAATCGTATAAAATTGTTTTTAAACAGATTTCAGATCCATCCTACATCGGAAAAAGCGTCTTGTGTTTGTTAACTTTATTTTATCATCAAAACATAAAATCAATTCCCCATCCAACATTAAAATTGATTGAGGCAAATGACAAACTTTTTCGTGAAATCAATAAATTAAGTTTCCAAAAGCCTGTTGGATCTTTTGTTTCTACATTTGTTAAAGAATATATTAGGTAAGTTTGCCTCTACTTTCTTTATAGATTTCATTTTCAGTTGTTAAATTAAGTTACCCCTTTTGGTTCCTTGAAATGAATGAATGGCTTATAATAAATTAATGTCAAAGAACTTTCAAGTTTTTCAGTGTAAGTGAAATTTCTTGCCAAAAAAAAGATAACAAAAAGAGATTGAGATACAAGGGAAAATCTTAAATGCGAAAGAGACCGAGGAAAACAATCAGAAGTTGGTGAGAAAAAGTGTCAGGATTGAATATTAAAAAAAGAGATAGGAGTTAACTCTTCTTTTTTCCCCCTTCCTTCCTTATTGTATTTGACCTTTTGTTACGGACAAAAAATTATGTTCCATATTCATAAAATAAAGGAAGAATAATTTAATTGTGACAGTTAATTGTAGGATGGAAGGGAAAATATATATTAGGTTATATTGGAAGGTTGACATACGAATAAAAAGCTGTATAAAATACAGCCCTTATTACTTGTAAGTGGAATAGGTTTGACACTTTTGAACAAATATTTTTCATAATTATATGAAAAGATACATAGGAGCTAAAGAATGACAGAAGAAGGAGAATGTCTTGTCTTTTTTTTTTTTTTTTAAAATTTTTTTTAAACTTTTAAAAAAAAAAAAAAAAAAAAAAAAAAAAAAAAAAAAAAATTATTATTATTATATTATTATTATTATTATTATTATTATTATTATTATTATTATTATTATTAAAGACTTATATTAATGTTAGGGGCTAAAAGAATACCAAATATGTTGCTGCTCACCGTTTTCAGTAAATAGAAATTATTATTATTATTATTATTATTATTATTTCATTTTTTTGAAGGATGACCCTTAGAAATAAAGTATTGGATGAAGATGAGAAAAAGGCTGAAGTACATGGTATAGTTGAAAAGATTCTATCTATGCCTTTGCCTCCTGTTGAAAGTTCGAAGATTATAAGGTAATTGATATATATATATATATATATATATATATATATATATATATATATATATATATATATATATATATATATATATATATATATATATATATATATATATATATATATATATATATATATATATATATATATATATATATATATAATATAGTGCGAAGAAATTTTTTTATACCTGCTTGATTGCATCAGTTTTAGGTCAATAACAGCAGTGATTATTTTATAAGTACTTATTTTTATTGCAATAATTTTGAGCCCATATTTTGATAATCTCCGGGACTGTTCAGCGTATCTGTAAGCTTGTTTACTTTTATGTTTTCACCTGATAACCTGTGCAGATACACTTGACTTTAGTTAGGGGTTACCCCAAGTATCCAAAATTGTATTTTATTATATTGAAATAAGGAGTGTAGTAATATTATTTGGTAAAAAGTAATTTTTTTAAGCGTGCTTTTTTTATTTTTTGAATTTTTTTCCTTGAGGTGATAAATGTATTTCAAGAAGCGTCATGTGCATTGACTAACGAACGATGCCTTTTCTCTCTATTAGTTTTATTCTTAATCTTAGTTAAATAAAACTTCTCACACAATATTATATGCCTACATTTTTGCTACAACATCTGGACCACAGGGCATCTCATGTGATTCACTTTTTCCAGCTTCGAGCACTTCAACCTTAATGAGTGACCCCACTTATGATAGAAGTCACTCAAAATCTAATTTATTGGCCATTGCTACTATAGTGTACATTGTTCTCTCGCCTCTAAATTTTCTTTTCTCTAAGGTGGTGTTATTCACCTGCGATAAAAATTACATTCCATGAGAACCCTTTGGCCTCACTCTGTACAGATTTAATTTCCTCTTCCAATTTGAAAGCCTCTTTCCAATTCAATTCGCCTCACATAGTGACTGTTCAAATCTTCACAAGACAGATCTAAATCTGAATATTGACTGAACCGTACATCAATTTTCGGTGACCATACTCACTCACTATTTTAAAAAGTTTCATTATTTACAGCGGAACTAATGGAGATATTAATAACCATATCTAGGATCCTGATTCTCGATTCTGATCAGTCCTACTTCATTCAATTTAAATTTTCACAGTGCTCTAAAAGCCAGATTTTTTTACCCCAAAAATTCCTGCAACTCTGCAGGCAAACATTTTTGAGTGTTTCAAATCTACATGAATTCTCTTTGCTTTCTACTAGATACCATCATGTATGATTCAAGTTTTATGAAGAAACTGACAAGAAGGCTAAACTCTCAACTTCATCTTAGTTCTTCCTGTTGCCATCGCTCATGACTTTCTTCCATAATACGATTGTATTCCTCAATTTCAGCGATCACTTCATGGGATGCTGATGTAATGATTATTGAAAATATTTGATGTGTGAAACCTAATATTGGTGATTGAGGAATGGCATACCTTCACATATTTCAATCTAATAATCTTTTTTTTCAACTTCATGGGATGCTGATGTAATGATTATTGAAAATATTTGATGTGTGAAACCTAATATTGGTGATTGAGGAAGTAGTTCATGCATACCTTCACATATTTCAATCTAATAATCTTTTTTTTCAACAATTACACTGACTCCCCCTTCTTTCCCAACTAAGCTCAGTTCTATCTTAAGAACGCTTCTTCCATACCCCTAATGATTTACATGCATTTAGTAGGACTGCAGTTTTCCTTTTACATCACTAATTAAGGATTTTGAATAAAATCTAAAGATTATCTTAGAATTTCATTCTATTTTTTCTTGAAACTCACTTGTCTGTATATATATACAGGGTGATTCAGATCGATGTTTCCAAGACAAGAAAGGGAAGAAAAGGTAACTAATTCTCTTGTGTCACATTAGGGAGGAGGTAATCTTTTTATCATTAGCTCTCAGTTGAACAACACTACCCAAACAAATTCTTTGATTTACAATGGCTGATGTGAAGCTAATTTTACTCTATTCTAACCAAATTTGGTGCCATTTTTTATGTACCATAATTTTGATAATGTTTGAGTGAATATTTGAACTAGAGCAGGTACAGGAATGTTGTATTTTCTGATTTACCATGAGGTAATGGAACATAGTGATCACTAAAAAATAAATGATTTCTAGGCCCCGTACTTGCAGAATTATGACACTAGTATGTAATTTGCACCCTATAACGCTATACAGTATTAACACACTATATAATATGTTTATTGTGAAATATTTGGATGACCAGAACAGCCTATATGCAATACAAGCTTATGAAAATGTACAAGTCAGATAGATGACACATACAATTCAAATTCAAGATAAAATTGCCAAAAAATATAAAATGCAGAGAATGTCACTACAATTACTATAATTTTTAAAAATACAACATTTCGTTTGCATTGAATATAAAAATAATGAATTTATGAAGCATGTAAGACTAATAATAATCTGTGCGATTAGGAAAGCAAAAATACTGCAGGAGCAACCTTTAATATTCATGCCCTTCATGCCTTTCAACCATCTCACATCCACCGCTATCAATTTCTTTTTGAAATCTGTTAGTGTTACTGTGTGATACTCGCTTTATAAATGTATATGTTTCTTTCATTGTTAAATAAAAATGCATATAAAGTTGATAGCTTTTGGAAAAACTGTTCAAATTGAATATTAATTAAATTAATCAATAGCTGAAGTATATATATATATATATATATATATATATATATATATATATATATATATATATATATATATATATATATATATATATATATATATATATATATATATATATATATATATATATATATATATATATATATATATATATATATATATATATATATATATATATATATATATATATATATATATATATATATATATATATATATATAAAATGGTTATTCACATTTTTTTTCTAGATCCTTTTTACGAGCGTTATCAGAGTGTGAATCAGAATTAAGAGAGTTTAAAGAAGATCACATTAATATTGTCTCTTTTCTAAAAATGTTTGAAATGAATCACCCAGATGGTTTTGACATGACTTGTGCTCATATTATGAAACGGAAGAAAACGGATAAGCTTACTTTTGAACAAAAGGTAATTAGGAAAACATTTCTATATTCTACATTTCTATATTTCTAAAACTATTCTCATTTGTAATTGGAATTAAAAAGTTAATTATATTATTTTTTTTTAATTACTTGCAACTTTTTTTTTTTTTTAAATTAAAAAAATTTTTTTTAGAGAGTTATAATTTGGTCATAGCTTATTTATTACTTTATAAGACCTTTAAGACGAAATATAATGTTGAAAATCATTATCATTAACTTATTTCTGATATTTTTTTCTTCCTCCTCTTTTATGTTATGAAGTAGCATTTTGCCTATTTTTTTTCAGCTCATCAGAAAGTTCCAAAAACACTATGAAATTAAAGTTTTACCCATTAAAACTGATAAAAAGAAAGAGGATAAATCTACGGAAGAACAGTGGTTAAGTTGCCTTAAATCTGGTAATTTATCCACCCCTTGCATAGAATTTCTTGAAAAAATGTGTTCTCTAATCATTCTTTCAGATGAAGGAAAAAAGAGCAAGTTTTGGTACATCTCCGGAGAGGTATGTACTTTATATTATTATAATTATTTCGTGTTGAATCATTTTTAAGTTTTTGTATTAAATACTGTATTTTTGATTTATATAGTTTGCAACTGCAGTCTGATTATTTTGTAGTTGTATTTGAATTTAATATAAAGTCTTACCATTCAGAAGAATTTTAAATGTAGAATTTTAACGATAATTAACAACTACCATGGATTTCATTTTAAATATATTATTTCATCAAACATTTAATGATAAGTCAAAAGTTTTCGTTAAGGATTTTTTGAATGCATTTTATATTTGAAAGCTTAATTTTATATCCTGTGCCAACAAGCTTTTGTAATTACCAATATTCAAACCCAGGTTTTCTATTTGTTTTAAAATGAAGTTGTCGTATTTTTACATTATCAAATTTTATAATATGAAACTTTGAGTTTTATGAGAAACTAAAATTCCTGTAAATGTTAAATGATTGAAAGTTGTTGTTGTTTTTTTTTTTTTTTTTTTTTTTTTTTTTTTTTTTTTAAATATGTATTTCTTAATTTATTTTAAATTTATAGGATGAATTCGATGAATCCTTGAAACTTTTGGTCAAGCTATTAAAAGTAATTGTGGCTCATCAGATGCAGAATACTAATTCAACAGTATGCAACGGTCTTCTCAAAAGTATTTTCAATGTAAGTAATAAATGATCTGATGTAAAACTTTATTTTATGAGTATATAAAGGTATATATATATATATATATATATATATATATATATATATATATATATATATATATATATATATATATATATATATATATATATATATATATATATATATATATATATATATATATATATATATATATATATATATATATATATATATATATATATATATATATATATATATATATAGGAAAAGCTTGGAAGTGTAAGAAACAAGATCTATTTCTTGTCTATGATTCTTGGGTGGAATATGGAAAATGAGGATGTCGGTATTGATCGCAGTCTGAAGGTAAAATAATTTCAATTTTATTGAGATTTTTCTTGTAGCTATTATACGAAGTAAAACTTATAATTTAACCATGGCTTATAAACGATATGTCTTTAAATTGAAATTGCAATTTATTTATATATTTTTTTTATTTGAACTCATCTGTTTTATACTTATATTTTTAATATTTTGCAGTTGTGGGCTCTGAATTTTACTTCTGCTATACTGGCTTCAGAGAGTTCTTCCTGCTCACTTTCTTGGGTCCTTGATGCAAAGGAGCCACTTGTTACTTCTCTTCTTATTCCAATTTGTGAAGGTTCATTTCTTTGTGAAGCTTCCTACAAAGTGCTGCAGAATATGCACTCTATTGTTGGTGGTCGTTTAAAGTCTAACAACCTTTCTATGCTCATTGAAGAAATTTTGTCCAAAAAGGAAGAGATAAACGCTGACATAAGGTAAGCTTTAGGAAACGTCAAATACTTTTGGAAGTTTAAATAACTCCAAGTTTTATGTTGTTACCTACTTCAGAGACATATACGTTATAGTTTTTCCCTTCTCACTGTCAAATTAATTAGTGGCAAAACTTTTCATAGACTTAAGATATAACTAGAAACTTAAATTCCTTGGTTAGCACTCATATGCATAAAAAAATTAGCTTAGTATTAAAGATATTGAAGAATTTTTCTGCTTTAGTAATTTAGATAAAATATTTAAAATGTCTATCATTGCACATTATTTTAAAGTGTTCAGGACGTTTTACTCAAAACATGAATAGTAAATTTCATATTTCTTAAAGCTATGTAGCAGTTTTTCTTAAATAGTTAAAAATATTCAAATTAATATGCAAATGGAACCCAACTAAAGTAGTTTTAAAATTGTCTAAAATTGAGCACTTAAATATATAGTAGATGAATTGATTAATATTTTTCATGCACAGTTACAGTAAGAATTTTTTTTAACTTGTTAGAGGCAGATATTATCTCATCCAAAATACATTAAAAATAAATATATTTGCATATATATATTAATATATAATATATATATATATATATATATATATATATATATATATATATATATATATATATATATATATATATATATATATATATATATATAATATATATATTACTATTTTTTCTTAGTTATTTGCCACTTGCTGTAGAAATGCTAGTTAATAAAAACAAAGGAGAAGGTGCTCACATGATTGATGTTCTGTTCACTTGTGTTACTGATAACGGCGTTCCTTTACATATTAGAAGTGCTGTTTTATATTCACTATCGAAAATTAACAGTAAGGTAAGTGTTGAGAAAATGTATTATTACTATTACTACCAATACCCTTGAATTTTCTATTTGGTGTGTATTTTCTTCATTTTAAGTTGTATTGCGTGTACTAAACATTTTTTTTTTCTCATTAGAAAATCCTGATGCAATTAATCCCGATTGGAAATTCTTATCTAGACGAAATTGCAAGTCTCAAAGGAACTCTTTTTAATGTAACAAAATCAACTTTTCTTTATTATATTCTTATAAGATTTGTATCAGAAAATTCAGCTTTTTTGGAGATTAAAGGAGGATGGGAGTTGTTTTTAAGAAGCCTTCAGATGCCAGATTCTGTTTTACAAATTCAAGACAAGATACTTTCCCCTCAGCAATTGGTAATATATATATATATATATATATATATATATATATATATATATATATATATATATATATATATATATATATATATATATATATATATATATATATATATATATATATATATATATATATATATATATATATATATATATATATATATATATATATATTATATATATATATATATATATATATATATATATATATATATATATATATATATATATATATATATATATATATATATATATATATATATATATATATATATATATATATATATATATATATATATATATATATATATATATATATATATATATATATATATATATATATATATATATATATATATATATATATATACCAGAATTGTTTTTTTTTTTCCTTATTTTTAAAATTAATTAAGTAATAGAGGCAAATTTTTGAGAATTGATCCTGTATTTTTGTAGTTAATGATTTTTAAACAGAAAATTTTAACTAGGTCTATTTCAATGTTATTTTATAATTTCAAGATTTATGTTCACGTTTTCTTAATGATCTTATGAGTAAATAGAGAACTGTAGTTTAAATTATAATTTCAAAATGATGGTGAAAGTTAGAGCAAACCTGTATCTTATTTTTGGAATTGACATTCTTGAGACCTTTAAAACTTGCTTCTACAGTAAAGCCTAAATTACAGGATAAAAATTAATAAATAGTAGCTAGATTTATCGAAGATCCATTAGATCGATGTATGAGCTTGTGTAAAATTCTAATTTATAAACAAAGTTTTTGATTTTGGTTATTTGAGGTAGAATTACTAAAGTCTTGTAAGTCATATATAAGTATAAAATTGGGAAGTTGATTTATTGAAATATTTATTTGTCATACGTTTTCTTTTTTGTAGGTCATAAATTACAAAGTGCTTCAAAAACTTTCAAATTCAGAAAAGCTGTTAGATGTTTTGGAGATTCTTTTGACTAGAATTGTTCGTACTAATCTTTCTGTTGAAGCATCGAAACTGAGTAAAGAATTGAAGAAAATTAGTTTGAGTGCTTCTCAGATAATTTCTTTGTGGAACAAGTATAATATCATTCCAAAATTCAAATCTGTCCAGGAAGCCAGAGCTAAAAGACTAAAACGGTAAGTTTGGTTAAACTTACTAAACTTTTGTTTCTTTGTCTTTGATTTTGTTTTCTACTGATATGTTGTCTTATTTTATATATACTTTAGGCAAAGAGAATCTCTGCCACAAAGTAACATTGAAGATTTGCAAAAATTAGGCCTAATAATCGAATTGATAGGCGTAATGGAAGATTTGAAGAATCCTTCGATGTTGATTGGACCAATTTGTGAGTATTTGAAAGTACTTATGGAAATGGAATCTTCCTTTGCTGATACATTGCAACAACAAATGCTTTCTGTCTGTCATCATCTTATGACTTTGTGTAAGACACAACTAGATAAAAAAGGTAATATTATATATATATATATATATATATATATATATATATATATATATATATATATATATATATATATATATATATATATATATATATATATATATATATATATATATATATTATATATATTATATATATATATATATTACCTTTTTTTTTTTTTTACCTTCTCACCCCTGACCACCCCCTGTTGAGGCGGCCACACTTCGCTAATGAAGCCTCCCGCCGCAGACGGTCTCGACCAGAGATCTTCCAAAGAAGTGATGCCCCAGAAGATTTTGGGGCGATAGTTGGAGGGACAGTCTAAAAGAAAGTGTTCCACGGTCTCCGGGGCCCTTTTGCATCTGGTACAAGTGGAAGATGTTGCCTGGTTTTTGAAATTGTGTTTGTAATTTGTAAGTTTGGGTGGTGCCCGCATCTCAATCTTGCTAGTGAGATTTGTAAGTGTCTTGGGAGGTTGTTGAAGTCGGGGTTTATTTCGGGAGGGGCTTCGTTAAGGATGCTGTTTGGAGGTCTGTTGATCATATATGAATGTGTTAGTTGAGTGTGTATATGTTTGGTTGTTGTGGTATTGGGGGGAGGAGGGGTATGTGATTTAGGATCTGTTTGTAAAAGGCGCCGGTGGACGATGGAGGCTGTGTTAGTCTCTGTGGGGTAGGTTGTAGGAGAGTATTGTGACATGGGTGTGTGGGTAGACGGGTTTTTGCGTAAAATTGGGTGCCTATCATTTCGAGGTGATTCCTTATAGGTAGTATCTTGGTTTCGTTATGTAGGTGTTGTTGAGGGGTTGTGGTGTGCGAAGGGCTTTATTTTGCGTTATTTGGAGTGTCGTTAAGTTTTTGTCGGAGAGCAGAGGGTGCCAGACAGGGGAGGCGTAGTTAATGGTGGGGCGTATAAATTGTTTGTAGATAGCAATTGAGGTTTGTATGTTGTTGTTTATGTCTGTGTTGGCCACTGTTTTGAGGATGTTGAGTTTTCTGTTTGCGGCTGATGTGGTATTTTGAATGTGCTTGGAGAAAGTGAGGTGAGTGTCAAATGTTAGGCCGAGAATTTTTGGGGTTTTGTTGAGGGGTATGGGGGTGTTGTTTAGTAGGACTTGTGGTGGGTGTTGGATAGGTGTTTGTCTGTTGTTATGAGGGTTATGGAGAATTTGTTTGTGGATGTCATCCTGTTTTCTACTAGCCAAGTTTGGAGTTAGTGTTAAGTAGTCTTGTGTGATTGTTGTTGCGGTGGTGAGGTCTTTGTGAGTGGTGGAATAGTTAAGTCGTCGGCGTATGATATTATGCGGGTGAAAGTTGTTTGGGGTTTAGGGAGGTCTGCTGTGTACAGGTTGAATAGAGTGGGGGAGAGTATGGCTCCTTGGGGAACTCCGTTCTTTAAGTTGATGGTACGTGATTTATGGCCGTTTTGTTGTATTTGGGCGGTTCTTCCTGATAGGAAGTTGGTTAGCCATTTCTTAGTGTTTGTTGGGATGTTGGATTGGAGGATTTTATGGATAAGATTAATGTTTCGGGACAGTATCGAAGGCTTTGTTTATGTCATTGCTATTGTATAGTTTTGTGATCTTTATGGTTTAGTCCGTTTATTATAGGTTGGATGACGTTGGTAAGAGCAGTGGTGGTGGAGTGGTTGGGTTTGAACCCGTGTTGGAAGTTTTGTTGTGGGATGAATTGGAGGATAGAATTTAGGATTAGTTTTTCAAGAAGTTTTGAGATGGTGGATAAAAGGGAGATTGGGCGGTAGGAGGAGGGGTTTGAAGGGTCTTTGCCAGGTTTTAGTTTAGGGATGATTAATGCTTTTTTCCATTGGGGGGGGATATAGTTGAGTTGGATGGTTTTGTTGAAGATGGAGGTTATGTATGTGATGGTGTGGTTGGATAGGTGTTTTAGGTGAATATTTGATATGTTGTCTGGTCCTGTTGCTGGAGTTTTTGATAGTTTAAAGTAATATATATATATATATATATATATATATATATATATATATATATATATATATATATATATATATATATATATATATATATATATATATATATATATATATATATATATATATATATATATATATATATATATATATATATATATATATATATATATATATATATATATATATATATATACAGTGGAACTCCAATATTCGTCATTAATCCGTTCCCGAGGGATGATGAATATCGAAAAAGACGAATATCGAACAATTTTCCCATAGGAATTAACTAAAACTGGATTAATTCGTTCCCAGCCTCGAATTTTGCCTATCTATTCTTTAACAAAAAAAAATTTCACTTTAGAATCGATCTCCGAAATTATTTCAAACACTGTACAATTTAAAACTACAGTACATATTAACCAGAGTACTGCCATAAATAATACGTAATATGAACTATGTAGGCCTTAATAAATGCTAAACACAAATAAAATTTTAAAAAGAAATTTACCTTTTGGATGAGAAAAACAATGATTGTTATTAAGAGTTTTTATTTTTAAGGTTATAGGCAGGACGAATATTGACTTTTCAACGAATATCGAAAAAAAAGTTTGACGAAAAAACAAGGCGAATATCGAAAAAGACAAATACTGGTGGGGACGAATATTGGAGTTCCACTGTATATATATATATATATATATATATATATATATATATATATATAATATATGGTTATATATATATATATATATATATATATATATATATATATATTCTGTAATTTCCACTCTTTTGATATATATAAATATATACATACAGACAAACCGTGGAAAATTTTGTATTATTTTATCTCTGCTGATGGGGATTCGAACCAGGGCCTTTGAGATGAAATATCATTGTGCTAACCGCTACACCACTGATGGTTCAAAAGGAAATAATCTGGAACTGCTACTGACGTAGCGTTTAGTGAATCAGTTCCTTAAGATCTCCCCGACCACAACTTTGGGTGTAGGGTTAGAAGGCCCAGGCTCTATCCTCGAATACCGCAGGTGTGATGTTATTCTGTAATTTCCATATATTATTATATATATATATATAATATATATACATACAGACAAACCGTGGAAAATTTTGAACCATCAGTGGTGTAGTGGTTAGCACAATGATATTTCATCTCAAAGGCCCTGGTTAGAATCCCCATCAGCAGAGATAAAATAATTCAAAATTTTCAGCAAGATGGCGCCATTTGCCACACATCCAACGTCAGCATGTACAAAATTGAGTCTTTCTATGAAGATCGGTTAATTTCCAAGATATTTTGGCCACTAAGGTTGCCTGACCTCGTCCCGCCAGATTTCTTCCTATGGGGCATGCTGAAAAGAAAGTGTATCAATACAAGCCAAGTACTCTCATGCAATTGAAAGGCAACAGTCGGCAGTCAATTGACCCTGTGACTCCCAATATGTTGGTGACAACCTTCCGTAACATGGAAAAGCTAGTGCAGGCATGCCTTGATGCTATTGACGATCACTTCCAACACTTGTTGTGATGTCACCAAGATTCTCGCACACCAAGGTTTGTTCGTGGCAAAGTTTGTTAACTTACGACCACTACTTTGACATCTATAAGCGCATATCTGTGTCATATTATAATGGTATCTTCACAACATTGATTTTAAGTTTTTAATATTTGAAAACATGGGCAGACATGTAAAATTCTAATATTTTAAATTTAGAGCTCCTAAATTGTGCTGCATAAACATCTTTTCTCCAGTATCATGAGTCATTCGATTTTGTCTTGGAGAGAGTATGTTAGGCCCCCACTAATTAGCAGTCTTTAACTCAGTAGAAAAGAAGTGGAGTAGAGAGATGTTTGTAAGCCAATATATGTAAGTTAATTGGCAAAATAATAGTCAGAAAATTGATGACGACGATTGAGAAAAATATGCCTATGACGATTAATTGTTACATCACTAGCTCTTGGTGATTTCCGTAGTAAAATATCTGCAATGGAAACGTTTGTATCAAAAATGTTTTGTTATTTTCTTATATGGTTTAGATATTTCAATACCTTTTGTAGGTATGATTAATTTACTGCCCGTTAGCATATTATAACTAAAATTCAGAGCGAGACTAATAAACAAGATGAAACACTGTACTCAAACTTGTTTATTATTCCTAATGAATATGAAACATTATGCTATATATATATATATATATATATATATATATATATATATATATATATATATATATATATATATATATATATATATATATATATATATATATATATATATATATATATATATATATATATAATAATAATAATAATCTTCATCCCCCAGGAAGGACAATCGTCCTGTCAGAGGGATCTTTCTAGGAAGATCCTAGGGTTTTCACGGGCCCACGGCGGATACCGCTGGCTGGCCTATCGCGGATGCCGGAGATTATTCCCATCAGTGGCAAGAGCAAGGGCACTCCACTGATGTACTCGTTTAACGACTGAGTCATATATATATATATATATATATATATATATATATATATATATATATATATATATATATATATATATATATATATATATATATATATATATATATATATATATATATAATATATATATATATATATATATATATATATATATATATATATATATATATATATATATATATATATATATATATATATATATATATATATATATATATATATATATATATATATATATATATATATATATATATATATTCCACAGAATTCATCAAACAGTGTAAATTAAATGTAGCACTGATTGTGCAGTGCATCCGTTCCTCAGTAAATCCTGATATTCACAGAAGGGCATTGCTAATTTTAGCTCTTGCTGCAGAATACTTTCCAGTAAGTAAATGATTTTCTTTATTTAATTTTTTATATTCGTTACTTGGATTATGAATATTTATTCTAATATATTTATTAATCTTTCTTTTTAGGATCAGGTATTGCATAACATCATGGCTATTTTCACTTTTATGGGAACTTCACTTCTAAGAAGAGACGATGCATATTCGTTTCATGTTATACACTTGACCATCGAGTCCATCGTTCCAGCACTGATAAAAGTAAGATTTTCGAAGATAATTTTTATTTTAATAAATCACAAAATATTTACTTATTGTCTTTCTGAGACTCCTATTTTTTCCCTCAGGCTGAAAATGCTGAACCAAAAGTTTTGCTTAAGAAACTGTCACAAGTTACTCAGGTATTCGTTGATGCCCTTCCTGACCTCGCAGAACACAGAAGACTTCCGCTCTTTACTCAGTTAGCAACTACATTGGGAGTCAGTCAATATCTATGGCTTGTAATGGTTCTTATATGTAAGTTAAATGCTTCTTTCAACATTCGTTGTTAAAATTCTGAATTTGATCTTTTAAACAAGATTGCATTGAAGTTTTAACTTATTAAGGTGAAGTTATTTTCATAAGCAAAGACCACATTTATAGTTTTTTTTTAAAAATACTGAACTTTCTCATAAATTTTCTTTTTAGCTGACGCATATGTTTCAAGAAATGTAATGACTGAAGAGCTATCGTCACAGGAAAAAGAACCTCGTCGCCTCCCGCATAATATTTATTTTGCTTTAGTGCTGTACAGTCAATTTCCAGTAATTGATCAACTTAAAGCTTCATGTGAAGTCGTAGATTTCGTTATTAATTTGCCTCATAGCAAAGGTATTGTAAAGTTTTAGTTAAATTTATTGGTATGTGTGTATTACAAATTAATTTAAAAGAAAACATGAAATCCCATATGTATTCTTTATTAATTTTAATATTAGTTGTAATATTATAGTTTGCTAAAATTAGTGTTAAATGCTTATTAAAGGCGGGTTTATATATATGATCTTAAAACGTAATCCTAAGTTTTAAAAACTAAAATTTCCAATTGAATTTCCACTGGCACTTCAAAGCTAACTGTAATTATTTCTATTTTCATATATATATATAAAAATAATTATATTTTGTACTAATATTTGGTTATTATATCAGATTCGTTGAAAGGTTTGGACCTAAAAAATGTAAAAGAATTGCATTCATCAACATTAGTAATCAACGTAGAAATGAGAAGTTCGATACAACTAAGACGTATTAAATACACTTGTCTTGGATTAATTGTTAATTTGTTAACTTCAGAACGTTTCATTGGGCAGGTGAGAAGTAATTTTCATTATTATTATTATTATTGTGGATTATGAAATACTTAGGGAATCTTTTTTTTGGTACAAATATGTTTTTACTTAACAATGTATAATAATTCATATTTGCTGAAATTGGAAAACTTTATCTTTTCATTGGCTATTTTAAACTCTTGTTTCAAATTATTTAACTTAGTCAATAAAGCATTTTCGAATGTTTTTGGGTGGGGAAAAATCATTGGTTTTTGGTAGTCGGATTTTATTACATTTACTTTGATCGTTTTTATTTTCTTTTTTCTTTTTTTTCTATATTGGGTCTCACCCTTTAATAAAAGATAGATATCTTGGATATGTATTGAAAGTTTGAAACTCATGAATTTTGCTTTAAAATCAATGAATATTTTTTTATAAAGAATTATTATTATTATAATTATTATTATTTTTATATAAAAGCATAAATGCATCAGAGTGTAGTTCCAATCTACAGGGTCTAGAATACGTAACAAAATTCATCTGTTTTTCTCCAACACTTTGGAATAATTTTCGCCTTTTTTATAAGTTTTGTTATCTAAATATGACACGCCGTATGAACTATATGTAGCCAAAAAATCACCAAACGGCTCTGAATAATCACCGATCAGTGTAAAAGAAATAAAATAAATAAAGAGCAGAAATTAAGGTTTCGTAATTTTTCAAATTTCTAACTTTTCTGCAATTCTCTCTTTATTCTTTTTAATTGATATATATATATATATATATATATATATATATATATATATATATATATATATATATATATATATATATATAATATATATATATTACTTACTTTTTTTCCCCTTGGACCTTCCTCACTGGAAGGGCCACACTGCTTTTAGGAAATCCGCAACGGCCGCCGGCCGTATCCAAAGGTCTCTCAGAGAGGAGATGTGATGTAGGGTTCTGTGTTGTGTAAAGGGGCATCTCAGAAAGGTGCTCTGTTGTGTCTGGTTCTTGCATACATCTTTGCATATTGGGATAGTGTGTTTTGTATATTGAATCTATGTTTGTATGCTTTTAGGTTAGTTAGGGTGGTGGCCTGACCTCAATCTGGATAGGGTAATTTTGGTTTTGCGTAATGTGTTTAAGATTTGCTATGTCGGGGGTTGTTCGTTGAGAAGATGATTTGGTGGGGGTTGAGGTAATTTAGTGTTATGATGGTGTGTATGTTTGATTAGTGTGTGTTGTGCAGTGGAATGGTTCTGAATATGTTGCTGTAGTATAGGGCAGGGGATGATGAAGGTAATTTTAGACGGTGTCTTGTGTGGTCTTGCAGGGTAAAGTGACATGGGTGTTATGTCTAGTGTGTTTGTGTAGAATTGGGTTCCATCATGTCTAGGTGAACTCGGATCGGGAGTATTTGTTTCTTCGTGTAAATGCTGAATTGGGGTGGTTCTAGTGCAGCCTGTGATGGTTCGAAGAGCGGTATTTTGTTTTGTTTTTGTAATTTCTCTTTGTTTGAAGGTAAGGTGGCAGGGTACCAGGCTGGAGATGCGTAATTAAGTGTTGGTCTGATGAACTGTTTGTATGCTATGATAGGGTGGTTAGTTCGTTACTGAAATTGTTATGTGACAGTGTTCGAATGATGTTTAATTTCCTCTGTGCAGTGTTGGTTATGTTTTCGATGTGTTTTGAGAAGGTGAAATTTGTATCATATGTGAGGCCTAGGATCTTTGGAAATTTATATAAAGGTATGAGGGTATTATTTAGTTTTACATGGTGGTGGAGAGAAGATTCGTGTCTATCGGTAATACTAAGAGTAATTGAGGATTTTTCGGGGGAAGTTGTCATTCTGTTTGATATTAGCCATGTTTCCAGTTGTTTGGGTATATGATTGAGTGAGTGTGGTGGCTGTGTGTATGGAAGGGTTTTGTATCGTAATAGATATGTCATCGGCATATGTTATTAGTTTTATATCTGGTGTTTGTGGGGTGGGTAGGTCTGCTGTGTACAGGTTAAATAATAGAGGGGATAGGATGGCTCCCTGTGGGACACCATTTCTTAGTTTTACTGTTTTTGAAAGATGGTTTTTGTTGGAGACTTGAGCTGTACGATCGGAGAGGAAGTTGGAAATCCATTTTTTATAATTGTTGGGTATAGGTGAATGTAGGATTTTTTGTATGAGGTTATGTTTAGGGACTGTATCAAATGCTTTGTTGATGTCGATGGCAAATGAGTATGGTCCTGTGGGATGGCTTTTTGTTCAGGCCATTTATTATGTTTTGAGAGATAGTGGTGAGGGCTGTGGTGGTAGAATGGGATTCCCTGAATCCGTGTTGAAATTGTGGGGTTTGCATGAGTGGTTGGATTTTTGAATGAATGAGTTTTTCTAAGAGTTTGCATAGTGTTGATAGGAGGGAAATCGGGCGGTATGAAGATGGGAGGTTTGGGTCTTTCCTGGGTTTTAGTTTGGAGGTAATTATTGCCTTCCATATTGCGGGGATAAAGTTGTATGTGTACGATTTGTTGTATATTTGGGTTAGGTATGTTGTAGCTATGGGTCCTAGGTGTTTTAGATGTAAATTTGAGATGTTATCTGGGCCTGTAGCTGGGGAGTTTTTGAGTGTTTTAATTCCCTGGATAGTGTCCTGGTGAGAGAACGGGGGGCTTGGATTGTGTTCTAATTGTGTGTGTTTGAGCTGTCGGATTATTTCCCTATTGTCTTTGTGAGTGAGTTTATAGGAGATGTTTGAGTAGTGCTGAGCGAGGATATTGCAGTTATATATATATATATATATATATATATATATATATATATATATATATATATATATATATATATATATATATATATATATATATATATATATATATATATATATATATATATATATATATATATATATATATATATATATATATATATATATATAATATTCGAGCATTTCTGCCTATTTATTACCACCACTTGAAACCTTCTTACAATAAAACGAAAATACATAGATACTTTCAGCATATACTTCCATGTATAGACGTATGTCCCTTTTTAAAGCATATTATCTTTCTTGTCTTTTCTTCTAAATATGTTTTTTTTTCTTTATTTCCCGTCTCTCTTGTCCTTTACATATCTGAAATGAATTATATTTTTTATTTATTTATTTATTTATTTTTTTTGATTTTTTTTTTTTTTTTTTTTTTTAAAAAATAATTTGATTTTGGGTTTTCTTTGTTATAAAAAATGTACATTAAATTGTTCCTACTTCTGTAGGAACTACTATTGTAGTTCCTACTTTAGAAATTAAAGATCGAAGTATGTGTTAACGTCCTGCGATGTTATAGTTTCGTTTAGAAAGTTTTGAAATTGAAAATATAATTTACTCCTTTATTCATTTTCATTTATTTGTATGCTAACTCCTGCTCTAGCTTTTTAAAATACCCAACTCGCACTCTATTTTAAAAGTGTCCAGCTTCGGCTTCATGACTCCCTTATTTAATAGTATTTCCCCCCACCCCCACCCCCAAAACTTTCGCTTTGCTCTTGTTCCAGCTCCGCAGCCTTGCCTGTATCAGTTAGTTTGAACGTCAGCATATGATTACTTTTGTACCTATTTTTCTTTTAGATTAGTCAATTTGCATATTTGAGATTATGCTAGACGCAGTATTAAATATTTTATTTTATCATTCAGGTTTATGAAGTGATCGATTCAAATTCCGAGGAAGAACTGAATAAAATAAAAGAACTCTATCAACGATTGCTGGAAGAGACCTTAGAATATCTTAAATTTGTTTGTCACCAAATGAAGTCACAGAAGGAAAGTCAAAATGGTAATATTATTATTATTGTTATTTAGGAATTTAAAATCACCCTTTGATTTAACGAAAGCTTTTCATCTAATTTCCAAAGTTCTGAAAAGTTTTTTTGAACATTGTTTAGTTTTCCTAAAATTATTCTTGAAAACAATCTACAACAGAAGTTTAAATTCCATTGATATTATTATTATTATTATTATTATTATTATTATTATTATTATTAATCATTTGGATATTTTTTGACCAGAAAATAAGTGAAACGAACATTTAGTTTATCTTATCTATATATTACTAAGAAAGAGTTTAGCTGCATTATGTAACCTGTAGTTTAAAGGAAAGAAACAAACCTCGGTTCGAACGCTATTTAATAACAACTAAATATTTACTATTATAAACAGATCTAGTTGAAGCTTACTCTCTCTAATATAAAAGTGAAGTTCACTTTCTCTAATAATAATATAACTGAATATAATTAATAATTATACACTACATTCCCCTTGATCGTAAGATCATCAATCATACGCTGTTTTGTTCAGGAATATTTATAAAAACACGTTTGTTTCTTTCTCCAGCTTGTTTTTCTCATTCAAAATTTGTTCTTCCCTTTCAAAGGCTTCCTGCCTTTCATTATCGGAATTACTTTCATGTCCATAATTAACTGATTATAGATCGTTCTTCTCTATTATAGATTAACTTCTCTCTCTATTATATATTAACTGTTCTCTCTATTATAGATTAACTGTTCTCTCATCTCTCTTATAGATTAACTGTTCTCTCTATTATAATCATCTATGTCACGAACAATCTTCGCTTTCGTCACTATCTTATAATCTTCATCTTCTGTTTCGAATGTCAAGGACATGTCACCGAATTCCGTTTTCATAGTTGTTTTTCGAATTTATCCTCTATTCCACTTTAGGATACATCTCCCATCCTGCAGTTTTACTCATACTTCCTCTCGTACATCAAATTTCGTTTCTACTTCATTATCAGATAAGATATCCTTCCTAACTTTCGAATGTCTTCACTTATATTTGAATACAGATTTGCTCGGAACTGTTACAATCCAAACCCTCTTTTAGGTTTGGATAAGAACACAATTGAAATTGGTGGAACGGAAAATCCACATCATCATGTAATAGACTCCAGGGGATTTCCTACTTTTTTTTATTGAGAGCAAATGTATTTACTTATAAATTCGTTGTTTTATTGTAATTAATTATAACAACAACTCATGCGGACATATTTTAAGCTAAGTGTTCCTTAGGTATTGAGAAACTAATTGGAGGATAGTTTAAATAAGTTTTATTAATAAAAAAAAAATAAAATAAAAAATTTGAAAGAGATTGAATTTTAAACCATATCTTTTTGGAAGAAGTACGTAAAATAATTTAAAAGGTGTCATAAATTCATGAATTGAAATATTCTCTTTTTATTTTATTTTCATTCAGAGCGTTATTGGGCAGCAATGGAACGAAAGCTGGCCGATTTGGTTGACGCGGTTAATTCGATATTGCCACCTGAGTTGCTGGTTGATGTGGTTTCCAAATTACTAAATACAAAATCGGATATGATCAGATGCAGAGCTATGGAAATTCTTGCTTCAAAGTTGCAACCGGACATTAAATTTTTCAAGTAAGATTCATGTAGAAAATTGCTATCTAAAATTTTTTTTCCATATTTTTTTTAATTAAAAAATTAATCATTTGGATAAGTAGGACATTGCAATTTAACTTTTAATTTGTTGCATTTTTAAAATAGGATATTTTCTTTTTCCTATTAATATTCAATTTTTTATTTTCCATTATATTTAGGGACGAATTCGTTGATAATCTTCTTGGCTTCATTGATCCTCTTCTGAAAATTGCTGTGAATAATAAGGAACAAGAAGAAAGTCGTCAAATCGCTCTTTTCACTCTGCAGTTATTGGTTAGGAAGAATGTATTTGGTGGATGATCTGACAGTTTTCTCCCCTATTTTAGCATCATCAACATCTTTATTAAAGGAAAAAGGTAAGGAGAGGATTCTTTAAAAGTTATTTTTTTTAGTCAAATACATATATTAGATTTATAAAACTTCTCCAATTAACTTAAAGGTGTTTGACTTGTAAAAGTTGCTATTTTTTGACTTGAGGTATCAAAGATATTGTGTTTAATTGGTAGGAAGAATTGTTGGATTTTTTAATCTATCTCTCCTTACTAAGACGGAGCATATCTTAAAATTATATTCGACCTTTCACTTTGTAGCGATTTCTTTGTTTCCCGATGATCGATCTGGAGCCGTGCCGTGACAGTGTTACCACTGTCGTATGGAATTGGACGGTTGAAATAAAGCAAAATTAATATCTAATTTATTCAAAAAAAATCTTTCCACAGTAAAAAAATAAAAATGAATGGAGATCAGTAATACTTTACACTAAGTAAAATATAAACTATCAAAAGTATACACAAATTTCTCGTAAAAATGCAAAAATATTTTCCTTTTACAATGCAAAATAAAATAAAATAAAATAAAATGTTTTCCATTCTCAAGCTGCAGCGCTTTTCCTAGAAAAGGAAATTAATACCCAGTAATGTTTTTAAGAAAAACTAAATTATGAGCAAGATTCTCCTAAATTTGTTTTTTATTATTTTGAGTACTTTTGTTTTGTAGTTTCTTATTTCCACCAACTTCCTATAGTTTATAATATACCTCTAAATTTCACAAAATGATATTGCACAATAACTTCTAGATGATATTCCTCATCAAATTTGCACCATTCTTTTATTTTAAAAAAAACTACCAAAATCTTTAAGACTCTTGTTGGTGTTTACAAGTTCAAAAAAAAAAAAAAAAAAGCTGAAAAAGAATGTCTCAATAAATTTTAATGTTTATCCTCTATTCTTCATATTTCCGTTCATTTTATTATTCAAATTCTCTAGTTTAATAGAAAGCCATTTTCCCACCCACCAGGGATATAGTCCAATTTTTTTTTCTCTCTCTCTCTCTGGGTTTACAGCCCGTTTACTTCTGCAAAAATGAAACTTTCTCTCTCTTTTTTTTCTGTTTTATTTTACTTCCTAAAAAGACAAGCAATAAAAACAACAAAGCTTGTATACCTGTATGTTCATAAAATGTACATATAGTACTTGAAATAAACGAAAATTCACCCATTCTCTTTATTCGATTCCCATCCCAGATAGAAAGATTTTGAATTAAATAAAAATTTAAACTGAGTTTGAAGAGACAGGAAAAAAAATGTACCCTTCATAATGCCCCACCCCCCCTTTGATGTGTGATTACTGTTTTTTCTTTCTCTTCTATTCCGTAACGACCATCTCTCTGTAACGATTTTAGCTAAACGAAAATCACCACAACTTAGTTTTTATGGGTTTCTCCTGCATTTTGCTTCCTCCTCCTTCACCAAAAAAAAATAATTTTTTATTTTTTACAGATTTGTCAGTAAAGGTTTTAACGCAAGCTACTTTGGTCATAGCGGAATTAATACATGCAATGAAAAAGTTCTCCCTCATTTATTTAAATGAAGTCTTTCCATCGTTACTCTCAATTTTAGAAAATTCTCTCAAAGATGAATTGCAAAATTTGGATAACTTACAAATTGCTGCTGCTACTGCATTGTTAAGGGTATATATATATATATATATTTGATTTGATGTTTTAATTTATCTTTTAATTTTAAAAATGTTTGAAAATTTTAATAGTATTTAGTTATTTAATTTGCTTAGTTTCTTTAATGACATGATTTTTTGCATTTTGATTTGATATGCTAAGTTAAAAAATTTAAATATCAGATCAGAGAAATATTAAAGATTTTATTAAATTTTTTTATATTCTTTTTGTCTTATATTTCTCATCAAATTGAACTAGAGAGGTTTTGATTAAACTTTCTCACTTCCAAGTGTTTCATCATTTCATTCTTGTAATTTCTACCTTTTTTTTTTTCATTTCCTCTTTTTCCATTAAATTACTTTTTATATATATTCATTCTCCCTTCTCTTTTTACTGATCGCACTCTTAATATCTATCCATTTTCCTTAGCTGACATTTTTGCCTTAAATTTATTCAGACCAGTTATTACTTTATATCACTCTCTATCGTCAAATTACATTATTCGTAGTATACATTAACCAGACATTCAAATTTTAAGGTTTTGGTAGTTGTTTTATTAGATTCTTTCATTTGGTGCTCACTTTTGTGTAATTTTTATCTCCCAAAATTGTTTTATGTTAAAAATGATTAATTATTTAAAACGTTGTTATAAACCTAAGATTTTGTTCTGTTTTTTAAGGTTGTGGAAAACGTTCCCCGTCTCCTACCAAGAAATTATATGGAAACACTACTTATAATTATTTGTCAGTTGATGAGCAAAGAGGAAAACGAAGATGGGCAAAAAGAATCGAAATTAGCTAACAAATTATCAAGCATTCTTGATTTATTACTTCAAAACGTCGAGTCAAGAATTTTGTTGCCTTGTTTGTCTAAGGTTAGTTATAATGAATATATATATATATATATATATATATATATATATATATATATATATATATATATATATATATATATATATATATATATATATATATATATATATATATATATATATATATATATATATATATATATATATACGCAAGAGGGTAAGCTGCAGCAGTTACTATAGGCTTGCACTTGGCGATCCTGTGAATACCAGTTTGTAGATACTCTTACTCCAACATTTTAATAACCTTATCGTTTCGCATTTTTGCCTATTTCTCTTAAATTTCATCCTTCTTCATTCTCTGCATCGCACACTGATCCTCCTATTTCTTAAAGACTGGGATGAAAATAGGGGGGCTGAATGATATTTGATGATCTAGGCATTGACTAGCTTAGTTTTCATTTAGGTGAACAGAAAGTGTATAGATTACAAACTATGTCTTTAGTATTTTTATATGTAAGCATGAAGAAACCAAATCCTCCCACATGTTTGTAGACTGTGTCATTCTCTGAAGATATTTGGAATGTAGAATTTTTGGTTGAAACGATATTGTGTACTTTCTGATTGGTGGTAGGCCATATTTAAAGTAATATTAAGTTTTTAATGCATGAGATATTCTAGTACATACACTTTCAAAGTTGAAAATTGAATTTGGATTTTTTTGCGTTTTGGTATTGCAAAAGGCCTGTCAGTTAATTACATTATTCAAAATAGCAATCTGTCATCTTAAAATTCTGAAAAAAAGAGAGGCTTTTAGGAATAGGTATTATAATTTGGCTGTTATTGTTAAAGAAAAGGATACTAAAGCAAAAAAAGGTTTAAAGGATGTCAGAAGTTTTGAGGAGCAGTAATTTTAAGTGTACTACGCATGAAAGTAAAAATTCAAATTTAAATACATATTGTCAGTTAGTCTCTAAATCAACTTTTATTTCAGACTTTCGATGTATTATGTTTAAAGGATGTGTTCTCATTACCCTCCTTAATGAAGTTTATCGAAGTAATGATTGGATTTCTAAAGCCTTCGGAAATTACTCTTTACAAAAAACACCTAAATCAATTATTTACAAACGCATTGGACGTTCGGACTTCCAAGGTATGTATACAAGTTGTATATATATATATATATATATATATATATATATATATATATATATATATATATATATATATATATATATATATATATATATATATATATATATATATATATATATATATATATATATATATATATATTATATATTTACAGTTTATATATATATATTCAGTTTTATATATTTTGTTTTAAATATATTATTCCATTTGTTGACGCAATTAAAAACAATCTTATTCCACTTTAGCTTTCATTAGACGAAAAGACTTTGAATCATGTGGAAAGTTGCGTCATTTCAGCAGTGATTCGTTTTCTTTTAAAGTTGAACGGCGAAGATAATGTTGCATTTATAAAAATGCTTATGGAATGGGCTTGGAGTAATATACAACAAAAACCTTCTAGACTTACTACGTTTTTCAGGTAAATTTCCATTTTTTTATTTACTTAAGTTTATTGCTTCTCATTGTTAATATTGGTTATTTAGTTATCGTTTAATATTTTATTAATATTTCATCAACATTAATTAATTATTTAGGTTCTCAAGTCGATTGGCAAATGGACTTAAGGTTTTATTTATAAAAACAAACATCGCTATCTTGATCCATCCTAAAGCTGCAGAAATCCTCGATCAAAATAACAATCTCCTATCAAACAAGACGGTACGGTGATAAACTCTTATTTGCTCTTTGGTAGATAAGATTATAATAAATCCTGTAGTAACTATTTTGTGTAATATTGTAGTCCATTATTATTGATACGAATTTTGTTAATTGACCTTGCCTTGTTTCATACTAGACAAGAAACTGATTATATTTTTTCTTAACTTTTATAAAAATTTATTGCCTTTATTTATAGGTATTTGGAAAAGGGACAGAAGCAGAATCAAAAGCGTCGGAATTAATACAATATGTGCTAGAAACTTTGTCCAACATATATCTCTATGATACTGTTAGTTTTACTAATGAAGATAGATTTACAGAAATAGTAAAATCCCTAACAAATCAGGTAAGTTTGAAATTCTTAACTAGTAAAATCAATTATCACCACATTTACTTATTAATGTATTATAAATTTCGCTTTATAAGCTGCATTTTTTTAATGCTATGTAATGTCAGTATAATGAAAGTGAAATGTAAAAGAATGATAATTTTGAAGACTAATTAAAATATAAATATTTAATCCATTGTATCAACGATACATATTGCCGCTCTGACATTTGAAGTTTCTAGTTTGCACTGATGCATTTTATTTTTTTATTTTTGTAGTTGCAGTTTCTAGTTGGCATTTATACATTTTATTTATGTAACAATGATGTGTTTTTCATAAGAAACATGTTACAAAGTAGTCAGTAGGTGTGAGTTGTAAAACGAGAAAAAATTTTGAGCATAGAATAAAATCACAACACGAAAAGAATCTACAAAGACAATATAGAAAATGAATGACCGAGGTTGTATAATGAATGTTTTTGTGTTGAATCTTGTTAAAAAATCGTTGATATATCCAGCACACTTAGAAAGTGCTTGATGAAATGTCGAAATTTAGAAAAGAGAAATAAGTCCATAGTGAATATTTTTCACTTTTTAGAACTTGCAGCACTTTAAGAAGTCTATGTTAATGCAGTTGTCAGAGAATTTGTTTTATACACAATGACCCACGAATTCATTATAACCTTGTTGCTCCTACAATCAAGAGCCTCGTTTTCTAGTTATGAGATGGCTTCACAGTGTTATGATGCTCAAATTGAGCCACTTCCCAACAACTCTCAAATAAATATTAATGGTATTCGAATAATGTTTTCTTCATATATAACATCAACTCTGGTGAGAGATGTATATAAATGAAATTCGCTAGGGTTGACCAGAACCGAATCCAGACTCATATTAGACATTCAAGGCAAATAATTTAAAGAAAATAAAGCAAATACAATGAAGTGTGTTCTAAACTTTACCTGTAGAGTATATGAAAGAATAAGAATCGTGTTAAGCCTCGAGTCAAAGTTGGATAGAGAAAGAAACTGTTTGGAAACGCATTACACACGCTCCTCCCTCCTCAGAGGAGGAAGTAGAGCTCGAAAGTTAGTGATAGGAAACTACAAACATATTTTTATTGAAATCGTGGGCTGTAACATACATTATTTTGCCACAGCTCTGATTTGGAAGCTGTGAATTAGAAAAAAAAAATCTTAATTTTTTTTTCTATTTACTAAATTCTGAACGGGTAAAACAAAACAAAATGGACGGCAACCCACAATCCTTATGGTAGAAACGCCAGTGTGAATATTTGTAATGTATGTGTGTGTTTAGTCTCTGGTAGTTTTGTTAGCCTTTTTTCCATTTTTCATATTTTTCTGTAGGAAAAATATGCGGAATTGTTTGGGACACCAACTGAAGAAAATGAATTTTAATCTTAACATCCAAATGACATTGGTTAAATTTACAACTAGAGGGTAAAATTTTACTTAAATTTGTAATAAAAAAATTTTCTTACATTTTCTATTTTTTAGATTGAAAATACCATTGGTACCGAGGAAAATCAAAAAGCGAGGATATCTGACCATCTAAAAACATGCATAATTAGGTTAACAAAAGCTCTTACTGACGATTCTTTATGGAAAGAATTAAATAGCCAGATTTTATCTAGAATTCGCACAGATAATGATTCCAAGGTAAGATTTTAATATTTCCATTTCAATATGCATGAAAGTTCTTCCTTGGAGGTATTTTATATTATAAAAGCAAGAACTATTATTTTCTCATCAATTTTCTTTTATTTTGAAACAGGTTATTTTGTCTGGTTTAGAAATTTTTGAAGGTATAGTTGAAGCACTTGGTGAAGATTATTTACAACCGCTACTAGCAGATACAATACCTTCTATAATCGAAGTATTGGAAAGTTTAGACGTAGATGTAGAAATGAAAACTAAGGAAATATTTTACAAAATGGAAGCTATTCTTGGTGATAGTTTAAGAGCTTATCTAGAAACTTGATAAAATTATATTTGATCGCGTATTTTAATAACCTAATTTTGGGAACAGTAAAAGGCGCAAAAATATTTCATTTCTCTTTACAAGTTAAATCTAAATCATAGTTTGCGTAACACACAAATGGATTACTTAGCCTCTTATTATGTTTAATGGGGTACTTACATCTTTTCAGTTTTAGTAACCTATCTGCTAATTCCTCCATAATGCTCCCTGTACATAAAATAATTTTTGCATCTGGTTTAGCTAAAAATTTTATAGTAATGGCAGTTTTCGTTAAGCAATCGTTAGACAAATAAGGGGGATCTGCAATTAATACAGAAAATTCTCCTCTTAACTGTCTTGGTACATCAAGTGGTGCTTTGAAGTCGTAAAAAATGAATTCTTCTTTGAAAACTGCAAACCTGGTATCATATTCAAAAATATTACCTGTAATAAATAATGCGAATTATAAGAAATTGAAATAGACAACCTAGGTTAATATTAACAAATTAAACAGTTTTAAAAAAATGTTACAGTAAAGTTTTAGTAATATCTATAAAAAAAATTTTTTTTTTTTAAATTACACTTATATGCTAATAACTATGGCCAGCCGTCGCACCAAAGTCATCACGAAGCATTTTTACGTGATTCATTTGAGTGATCAAAAGATCGCCCATTTTATGAGTCACAATTCTTGACTAAATTCACAGACCTAGTAAAAAAGAAAGACTTCCTTTTGATTGACGACTGTGAAAAAAAAAATTTTGAAATATGTAACAGTAACAAGAAAATAATTAATAATGAAGAAAATATTAAATTGATATTGAAGAAAATGAAACTTCGTGACGCCATGAGTTTAGAGTCACCAAAATTCAACTACTTATTTTATTTCACATAAAATTATACCATCAAATATACAGGAAGGGATTTGCGAAAGTTTAACTTTTCTTACGTTACATTCAAAATTTACAATATAACATGCTTGTTTGGTAGAATTTGGGATATTAATAAAAAAAGAATAATATAAAATATATATATATATATATATATATATATATATATATATATATATATATATATATATATATATATATATATATATATATATATATATATATATATATATATACGCACACTCTTCCCACGTGCCTATTCCATCATTAATGGGTCAAATTATCATAGAAACAGGATGGTCTATTAATTTATGTAATAGAGGAAACTCTTTACATTTTTCTACAATGAATTAAAATTAATCCGAAGCTTACTTTAATGAAAAGTTGTGGTAAATCAAAGGTATTTCCTTACTTTAAAAAAAAAAAAAAAATTCAATTCGTCTTCAGGTTAATTTCTACTCCCAGTAGATATGTAAAATTTCCTATATTCAATAAATTAATACCACCTTTTCATATTATTTATAGTATATATATATATATATATATATATATATATATATATATATATATATATATATATATATATATATATATATATATATATATATATATATATATATATATATATATATATATATATATATATATATATACATCACTTTAGGGTACAGGCCCTCTTCAAAAAAGAGCTGAAAACTGACAATAATAATAATAATCGCAAAGTTTATTTTACATTGTTTGGAGGGAAGACTAACAAAGGGAAAACAAAACTTAGAAAATCAGATTGGGTTGCTGAATTTATAAAGAATAGTTACTTAAAAATTAATTATGGATAAACATGTGTCTGAATTTAGGTCAGAAAATAAGAACAATATGAAAGCTAGAAGGAAGATGCAATGAAAATAAGCAGAAAGAGAAATAAAATTAAATGACAGAAGAAAGTTTGACTCTGTATTTATAAAGTTGTAGAGATGGCTAGAATACGATAAACGATTATAATAAAAGATTAGTACAGACAAAGTAATAAATAATAAACGGAAATAAATTAAAAACTGCGAAAGCAAAGTTGCTGTACGCTTCTGAGAAGTGAAAAAAAAAAATTTGAAAATCTATATATCATATATATATATATATATATATATATATATATATATATATATATATATATATATATATATATATATATATATATATATATATATATATATATATATATATATATATATATATATATATATATATATATATGGGGAATTTGGCCGGGGCCGGGGTTCTGGCCGGGGTTTCCTAAAATTTGTAAAGAGGTCAAAAGCACTGAAATTTAAGGTTAAGAAAATTAGATATAAGGATTATTTAATTGTAAGGAAGGAGTAGAATAGGCAACATTCACTTAAATTAATGATTATATGCATTTTCTCAAAAAAAAAAAATAAAAAATTACAGTTTTGTATAGTTAAAGTTTAAAAAAAGTACAAAAATTTAAAAAAAAAATATTCTAATTCATAATAGTGATTCAACAGGTTTACTTAAGTAAGACCCTAAGGTAAAGTTTGAAAAAATGTAAGATATAAAATTATCAATTTAACCTGTATTTATACATATCATTGTTATTTATTGCCATGTATCAAACTTGTATCATTTAGCTGCATTATTTAAAAATTATTATTTTGTTTATACTTTCAGTCAATATGGCTAAAAGATCAGCTTCTGCAGTATTTGAATACTTTACAATGTTTCAGGATAGGCTCGAAATAGCTAAATGTTAACATCTGCAGTCAGAAAATTAGAAGAGAACCTCCGGGTGCTACAAGTAAAAAAATTTCAACCAAATCTTTTTGGAGTATCTAAAATCAAAACACAAAGATGAAAATTCACTAGCAGAAATGAAAAAAGAAACGGAAAAGAAAAAATCTTAATTTTCTTATATTTTGTTTGAATTTTTTTTTTTTTATTTGACTGATTGAGCTGAAATTTTCAAAGTATGTGAATTTTTTCACGAAGTTCTGAGTTGATTTCGAGCATTTTTTTGAGTCTATAACGGTTTGAAACTTATTTGGACCCAAAGTTGAAAAAAATGAATAACTGGCTCAAACCACTGGTCCACATGAGCTGAAAATTTAGCTGAATACCTTTGCCCCAATTTCTTGCATTGGTGGGAATAGGTTTTTGATATCACGTCTAGAAAAAATTTATATAAGCACTTGAAATTTTTTTTGCAAAAATCGTACCCTTCTGGAGGAAAAAATTATTTATAAAAAACGCTACCTACTATTTTTTTTTATTTGTGAATATTGTTTAGAAGAGGGCAGGGCAACAATATTTATTTAGTGCATATTTAAATGCTCTTTGTTTGAAGCGAGATATAGCCTCTCAAACTTTTGGAATTTTTGAAATTTGGCCAAAAATGGACCTTTTTGAAGGCTATATCTCAAAACCAACGAATGTCATCGAATAAAGTACATAGAGGAATTTGTAGCCCACCCCTCCTCTATACACACCAAAAATAGGAAATGTCATAGTTGTATTTTTTTTTAAAATTTTGTCTGAAAAGGTGGATTTTTTAGTTCAAAAAAATTTTTTTTTTTTTTTTTATAGTTGGTCAGTTTTTGGCTTATAACATTTTTCCTATAACTCTGGGAACAAAAGTCTATTAGAGACTTTTGTATCCCATTTAATTTTGAATAAATAGTCCAATTTTCAGCTCATTCTAAAAAGTAGTTTGGCACCGCCATTCAATTAAAAAAGGGTAAAATTTCAAAAAGAAAAAAAAAAAAAAAAAAAAAAAAATAACCGTAATAGACTCGGAAAAACGCTAGAAATGGACTTTTCTTACCGGTAAAAAATCTATATTAACTGAAAGTTTCAGCAGAATCGGCTGAAAATTATAAAAAAAAAAAAAAATTTATGTATAATTTGCCATTTTAACCCCGGCCTGCAACCCCGGTTTTCCCTGATTTTTGGCCGGGGCCCCGGTCGGTTCATATATATATATATATATATATATATATATATATATATATATATATATATATATATATATATATATATATATATATATATATTAGTGATGGATCGGATGTCATATTTTCCAATTTGCGGATGCGGATGCGGATGTTAATTATATATATATATATATATATATATATATATATATATATATATATATATATATATATATATATATATATATATATATATATATATATATATATATATATATATATATATATATATATATATATTTCACTATCACCTTTCCCACTTTCGTGAGGTGGTGCCGCCACAATTCCCTTACAAACATAACTATTCTTACCTTTCAACGCTTTCACCACCTCCCTCCATCTCTGTCTCCACAAATCTTCTACCCTCGTCTAAACTCAAATTCCTTCCATCAAAATCACTCTCACTCCATCCATCCATCTCCACTTCGGCCTTCCCCTCCCCCTATCTACATCGGATCTACGTACCTTGCCAACCATTCTGTTCTCTTTCATTCTTCACATATGTCCAAACCATTTTAGCACATCCTCCTCTCTATCAATTACACCCTTCTTCCATTTACACTATCTCCCTTATTCTTTCATTTCTAATCCTATCAATCCTTCTCAATTTATATATCGCTCTCAAATCTTTCATCTCAAAGACATTGAAACTTTTTCTCGACCGAGCACTTATCGTCTATGTTTCACACACATACAATACAGAAGGTGAACACATACATTCAAACATTCTTATCTTTATTTCTTTCGAAATTTTTCCTTTCTTCCATACTTTTCTTAGGCCCCCAATACTTTCATTCCTTCTACCACTCTGTTCTTTATTCCTTTTTCCGTCCCACCCTTACCTTCCACCCAACATTACTAGATATTTGAATTCATTCACCTCCTCAAGTTTCCATTCTCACACTTCTACAAACCAATTCCTCCCTCCACATTTCCTCATCCCCACCTCCAATCCTCATAACTTTATTCTTCGCTGGATTGAATTTCAATCTCGTGTTTGCACATTTCCCTTCAAACTCTCTCACAAGTATTCTCATCTTTTCTCCAGATTCTGCCACCAACACATGCCGCATCATCTGCAAAAAGTAAAACATTCACTTCACATTCACCCTCCATATTTCTCAACGTAATACTCTTCCCTTCTCTCTCCATTTTTCTAAGTAAACCATTCATCAATAGATTAAATAACATGGAGATATTACAAACCCCTGTCTCAATCCCACTCCTATGCTAAACCAATCCGATAGTTCTCTCTTCACCCTCACTCTTGATCTACAATTCGCATATATATATATATATATATATATATATATATATATATATATATATATATATATATATATATATATATATATATATATATATATATATATATATATATATATATATATATATATATATATATATTATGTAATTTTTTATTTTCTAATTTGCGGATGCGTTTGCGGATGTCGAATTTTGGAAGAAGATGCGGATGCGGATGTTGAATTTTTGAAAAGTGCGGATGCGGATGTTGATTTTATGCGGATGTTGATTTTTGGTGCGGATGTTCCGCATCCGTGCATGCGGATGCCATCACTATATATATATATATATATATATATATATATATATATATATATATATATATATATATATATATATATATATATATATATATATATATATATATATTATATATATTAATAATAAAAATAAGAAAAAAAAATAAAAAAAAAAAAAAAAACTTGAAAAGTAATAACAATGCTTTGCTTCAAATAATGAAAAGAAGTGATCGCAGCATGCGTGTATTTTGTACAGTCGTCAACAGAAGTTCGTTCCTATTAGGCTGGAAATAAATATTTATATAAAATGGAAATCATTTCATAAAAGCTCTATTTTGAATAAAAAGAAAATAAAAACATTGAGCGGGGCTTAATTGAACTGTGATTGGCTGAACCTGAAATGATCTCCATTTTATATAAATATTTTTATTTCCAGCTTAATAGGAACGAACTTCTGTTGACGACTGTACATGAATGGCTTGGTTAAAATAATGTTTAATGTGGTAACAAATATCAAAAGGATTATTATAATACACAGGCAGAAAGTTTACTTGGAAAACAAGGGTGGAGGCTTTTTTTCACATTATGGAATAGCACCAATTAATTATTTTACCCTGCTAAAGCTTGCCAAATTGTGGTCTTCCAAACTATAGTGCGTATTAAAAAGTGTGCAAGGTATAATAGTAATAATAATGCAGTTCAGTACGTAAAAATTTTTTACCCTGACCTAAAAATTATGCAAAAATGTTTCAAAGTAACTTCTAAAATATATCTGCAAATAATACAAAATAATAACAATTTAAACATTACCACTTACAATATGAATCTTCCTTAAGTTTTTTAATACTTCTATAAAGGGTTGGGCATGAAATGCACGCTATTTTTCCTTCATCTTCAATCACCCTTAAGCATTCTTTGGCTAAAGCATCTGCTGTCTCTTCAGAGTACCAAAACTGACTCATATTCTGAATATAAAAAGAAAATAATGACGAAAAGGAATGAAAAAAAAAATTATTTTCTGATACTATATATTAGAGATTAAGCTAGCAACAAAAAAAAAAATAGTTAAAATAACACTCTAAGTAAAAAAATATGTAATGTTGGTTTCAAGGAATGCATTCTTATCACGTGGTAAAATTTTGGTTATGGTGAAATAGAACGTTACTCTTCATTATAGTGGTTCCTAAATACAAACTAATCCTTCTTAAATGGTATTAATTAATCATGGAAAAACTAAATCATTCTAATTTAACTTATTCAGTTGCAGCAGCTCAGCTGGGATGTATGAGACATTGCAAAGAAGTAAGAATTATTAATAAATATGCTAATAACTATATTTTAGTTGATATAGGTACGTGATGAATATACATGTTCTAAAGTCAACAAACTGATTTCTTAACATGAACCCTACTTTTTAGCGACACTTTTTGAAGATTACACATTGTCAGATGTTTTACATCTTTTTTTTTTTTTTTTTTTTTAAATTTAAAGCCATTATAGATCCAAGTTTGGCGAACCTGGATTTTCAAGACATGTTACATAAGTTTATTGAGGTTGGTTTGGTGAGCGAGTCGAACCCGGAGCTAGAGGTTTCGTTTGTCGTTTCTCCCCTATATCTGGAATGGGTTGAGGTTAGTGTTTTCGTAGCTGCTTTTTCTACACTGAAAACCTAAATACCCCAGCTACTACTAACTTAGCTAACGCTGACATTCATTGGTTGAAGCCGGCCAATCATCTCACACTACAAGGGCCACAACTCATAGTTTAAGTCAAAAAGTTATCACAATTTGACTTTACTGAAACACTTGTAATACTTACAATACTTATTATACAATTTCTACATGCCTAATATATATGTGACTTTCGTTGTAAACCTTGCGAGTAGAATCTACATTTTTAAACTAAATTTACATATACAATGATTCTTATTATTATCATTATTATGAGAATCTATCAAGGGATATGTAAAAGAATTATAAAAAATAAACAAATAAAATATATTTTTTTAAAACATTTAAGGGTCACTTTTTTTTTCCTTTTACAATTTGAAATTTTAGTTTTTAAGGTCAACAATTTTTATTTCCTAATGGGGTTACTACAAGTTATAATGTTTGTATAGTACCAACACTAAATGAAAATTTGAATAAGTTGTAGTTTACATATTAGGAGCATTGGATAGCGAATCCTTGATATTAGGATCTCAAACAAAAGTAGAAATTTTACAATTGGAAAGAAGTCTTACCGGAATTAGGAACCAAGTCACGGAAAATAATAATTCAAATGAAACTAACACAAACACCCGAATGATTAATAAAAAGAAAATTACCTGTAAATCTGATACTAAATAAGCAATAACAATAAATATATTGATATTGGTTATACAGTGGCATAACGGTAAAGTAATTGACTCACGTGCTTGAAGGTTGCTAGTTCGATCCCTCATGCGAATCATCGGTAAAAACTACCTAGAATGTTCCCTTCCTCGATTAGGGCACTACCCAAACTTTTAAAATTGAAAGTCTGCTTCTTCATCAAAAACTTTAAACTAACGACTCTTAATCTTTTCTGTAAATAAACATATTCTTCAAGGTTCTGATGAAAAACTTTCCACTTTATTTCTATCTTTACTGACGATCCACTAAATTGTTTTATTTTTCCACTCTTGTGTTCATATCCATTTTAGAAGTGTCAAATTATCATATCAATTTATGATATCAGGAAAGGAAAGAATCAGAGCAGTTCATGAAATTTGGAGAACAATTAAAACATATCAACATTTTACTAACATTTCATAAAAAAACAATAATCTTCTAAATTTCTACATTTTTTTTCTTCAAAAAAGTACAATTACAGTGTAACAATGTTACAGTAGGTCCTATACTACTAAATACAATATTAGTAATTTTTTAGATGTGGATTTCTCTGATAAGAGGCTTTTAAAGGGGTACACATTGGTTTCCATTGACCCTCAAAGTTTAGTCAATAAAGTTCTTCAATATATTTTAATAACCATTAATAATACGAATATAATCCATATAATATAGCAAAAACAATAATAATAATAATACATAAAGTAGTAAAGATATCAATAATAATAATGATTATAACAAAACTAATACTAACAAGAAATGTCATTATGATAAAAAATTTTCAGAAGTATTGGTAATTTTTATCTTTAATCTTTATTCATTTTTTTTGTAACAAAATTCAAATACTCAATTCATTGTTTATTTAATAGTAATAATAATAATTTTAGGCTTAACTTAAATAAGTTAAATCAACTAAATTAACATCCAAATTGTTCCTATTCATATGCTTTTCCAATCCCAATAAAATACCATAGACTAAACAGAATTTTCACCTAATATGTATTCTATTCATATAACTGTTCTAGTTACAAAACTTAAATACTGCTTTAATGTTTCTTCTGACAGTAGTGACATTCATTACTATTACTATTAGAAAACTTACAGCTTTCATGTTTTTTATATATAACTCCTACTCTACAATACACACACAGATAATGTGCAAAAACATACCCAGTTTTCCTCAAATGTATCTGGAACTCTGTCTTCAGATATTTCTTGAAGCTTCTGCTCACGTTCCTCTTGCTCCTCATAAAATTCCAAAAGAGCTTTCATTGTTTCTGCCGAGAGCTGAGGGGGATCATCATTTGTTTCTGTATCGGACATTATCTAATCTTTTAAGGTTACCATATATGCTATTATGTAAGTTAAATATTTATCCTGGAAAAATACCACAACAAAAAATAAATCAGAGCATCTTTAAATTACAAATACCTTACAGTTCATTAAAATTTGGGATTTGACAAATTGGTAGTGTAAGTTTCATCCTCTTTTCTATATATATATATATATATATATATATATATATATATATATATATATATATATATATATAATAATAATAATAATATATAACAACAATATATATATATATATATATATATTATATATATATATATATATATATATATTAGAGGTGGACCGGATATCCGCATCCGCATCATCTTTCCAATATCCGCATCCGCGGATAGTAAAAAATTACTATACAAAATTTTGTATTGAACGCAGAACCTCTTTCTAAACGCCATACGGGCGACTATCTTGAAACTGTATTTGAAAAGATGCTGACAAAATGGAAGATTTCATTAAATGAAGTGCACTGCGTAGTCAGGGATTCGGGCACAAATATAAAAAAAGCACTTTCTCTGGCAAGAGTGAAAAATGTAGATTGCTTTGCACACCAAACTCAGATAGTAGTTAAAAATTCCATTATGAGTCAAAAATGTGTATCCGATTTAATAACCAAATGTAGGTTAATTGCTACGCATTTCAATCACTCCGTTGTAGCCCAAAATGAGCTGAAGAAAATACAAACAAGATTAAATGTTCGTCCACTTTCTGTCATGCAAGATATTCAAACACTTTGGAATAGTAGTTTGCATATGCTTGAGAGGATGAGCGAAATTAATGAGGCCATTTGCCATTTATGCTTCAAGCAGCACAAAAAATAAAGCCTCTAACAGCTGACGAAAATGACATTTTAAATAATTGTATTAATATCCTTAAGCCTTTTGAAGAATTAACAAAGACTATAAGTTCAGCTGAATCATGTTTGTCAGATGTGATACCACTTGTTTCAACATTGAAAGTTGTGTTAACAAATGTTATTAAGTCTAAGGGAGTTTTAAGGATGACTGAAATATTAATGAAGGAGATGAACGACAGATTTGAAAACCTGGAAAATGATGATGCTTATACAATTGCAACCTTTTAGATTCTAGGTACAAAACAAAATTTTTTAAACCACTTGTTTCTCAGAATGTTAAAATCAAATTAGGATGCTTATGCGATGAGATGATAGAAACAGCTAAAATAACGCCTTTCAAGAAAAAGCAAAAGCTCTCAGATACAAAAGAAACAAAATCTGTTAGCTTAAGCATTGCTAAATCAATGAAAGATCTTCTAGCTTCCAGCAGCGATGAAGAATCACAGTCAGAAGTGTCAAAGGATACAATATCGATTATTGAAAATTATCTGAAACTCCCACGTTTGGAGGCAGATAAAGACCAACTGGTTTGGTGGAGAGATAATTGCAAAAGTTTCCCTTTTCTTGCTGAGCTGGCAAGGACTTATTTAGCATGTCCTTCAACTAGTGTTGCTAGTGAGCGTCTTTTCAGTGGAGCAGGCCTCATTTACGACGAAAAGCGAACCAAACTTTCACCTGAAAGAGCCCAAAAGCTTTTATTTCTAAAAAATAACTTACCAATTATTAACTTCAAATGGAATATGTGAAACTGTGAAGTGTGAAGGTAATACTGAATTACTGGTATATATATATATATATATATATATATATATATATATATATATATATATATATATATATATATATATATATATATATATATATATATATATATATATATATATATATATATATATATATATATATATATATATATATATATATATAACCTTTTTCCAAATGGGTGGAGGTTGGGGAAAGAGGTTGGTGGGGTGTTATCTACCCTGGTAACAATAGATTCTGGATATTATATTTAAAATTCCAGAATCTATGGCAAAAACTCTTAAAAAATTACCATCCGCAATTGAATATCCGCAACCGCATCCGCGGATAGTAAAAAATTACTATCGGTCCACCTCTATATATATATATATATATATATATATATATATATATATATATATATATATATATATATATATATATATATATATATATATATATATATATATATAATATATATATATATCAGGGTTGACAAGAACCTGGTAAAAAAAAAATTTTAAAAGTCCAACTGGGTTTTTTTTTTTTTCTCTTAAAAATTACTATATTTTGAAATCCATAAAAAATTAACAAAAAAATTTATCTAAACTGATTTAAAACAGTAATTTGGACTCTTTTAGACACCTAATACAAATGAAAATTATATCTTAGATCTAAAGTATTTTACAGAATAAAGTAGGTATGGTCTAAACTAGTAGTCAAACTTTTTTTTTTTTTTTTTTTTTTTAACTTAGGTTTTACCCTAAAATATATTTGTACACAACGATGTTACCCTAGTTTGACTTGTAAATGAGAAAGAACAAAAAAAAAAAAACTTTTAAAATTGTAGCATATGAAACAAATATTTTTCCTAAATCCCAATAAACCTGCAAAACAAAACACTCAAATTCAAAATAGTTCATTGAATCCAAATTTCTACTGTAATACATGCAGAAAAGTATGTATTATAGGCCTACTCAATTAATCAACATTAAAAATATTAAAAGTAAAACAAAATTAAAAAAATCTAATCAAATGAAAAATAAACAGAATAATATGTGAAAATAGACAAAACTGATAAAATGTTATCAGGAATAAAAACCTTTTTTTATTGAAAAGTTGATTTAAATATATTCCTCATGGGAATAGAAAATCATTGTTCATAATGGGTTACATGTATGACAGTGGCATTATTTATTTTTTTTTTTTTTGCTTTTCATTTGCAATTTTGAAAGACTTTTCAGATTTTGATATTAAAAAGAAATGACATTTTTCTTCTGAAATTCAAGATTTTTGTAAGAAAAAAAAAATAAAAAAATAAAATTCAAATGATTAAAATTGTTTTTTTCCAACATATCAAATATCTTCTGCAATTGTATTCTTCAAAGATGTATTGTCCTTTAAATATCTTTTTTTTAACAAGGTTGCTAAATTGGATTCAAGTATATATATATATATATATATATATATATATATATATATATATATATATATATATATATATATATATATATATATATATATATATATATATATATATATATATATATATATATATATATATATATATATATA
>SEYY01018952.1:67500-75000 GCA_009176605.1 Armadillidium nasatum | reverse complement strand
AGTTAGAATGAGTAAAAAAAAAAAAATTGGGAGTTCCATTCTTATTACTCAAAGGGTAATACTACAATCTAGATTGATACCTCTATTTTTCACTATATTAAAAATATAAAGTTAAAATAAGCTGAAATACATTCTATACACACTTTTACTTTATGGAAAAGTAAAATATATATATATATATATATATATATATATATATATATATATATATATATATATATATATATATATATATATATATATATATATATATATATATATATATATATATATATATATATATATATATAAAATATATAATTTATTTTCCAAAAAATTAATAAAATAATATTAATGCTGCAAAAACGAAACTGACTGTCTTTTTAACTGTCCTATTCCTTCTTTTCAAATATGAATCTGGCAATGTTTGGATATACTGATATATATTATATATATATATATATATATATATATATATATATATATATATATATATATATATATATATATATATATATATATATATATATATAGGACCGACCGGGGCTGGAATTTGGCCGGGGCCGGGGTTCTGGCCGGGGTTTCCTAAAATTTGTAAAGAGGTCAAAAGCACTGAAATTTAAGGTTAAGAAAATTAGATATAAGGTTTTATTTAATTGTAAGGAAGGAGTAGAATAGCCAACATTCACTTAAATTAATGATTATATGCATTTTCTCCAAAAAAAAAAAAATCAAAAAATTACAGTTTTGTATATTTAAAGTTTAAAAAAAGTACAAAAATTAAAAAAAAAATTATTCTAATTCATAATAGTGATTCAACACGTTTACCTAGGTAAGACCCAAAGGTAAAGTTTGAAAAAATGTAAGATATAAAATTATCAATTTAACCTGTATTTATACATATCATTGTTATTTTATTGCTATGTATCAAACTTGTATCATTTAGCTGCATTATTTAAAAATTATTATTTTGTTTATACTTTCAGTCAATATGGCTAAAAGATCAGCTTCTGCAGTATTTGAATACTTTACAATGTTTCAGGATAGGCTCGAAATAGCTAAATGTTAACATCTGCAGTCAGAAAATTAGAAGAGAACCTCCGGGTGCTACAAGTAAAAAAATTTCAACCAAATCTTTTTGGAGTATCTAAAATCAAAACACAAAGATGAACATTCACTAGCAGAAAAGGAGCGGTCAAAAGAAACAGAAAAGAAAAAAAAATCTTAATTTTCTTATATTTTGTTTGAATTTTTTTTTTTTATTATTTGACTGATTGAGCTGAAATTTTCAAAGTATGTGAATTTTTTCACGAAGTTCTGAGTTGATTTCGAGCATTTTTTGAGTCTATAACGGTTTGAAACTTATTTGGACCCAAAGTTGAAAAAAATGAATAACTGGGTCAAACCACTGGTCCACATGAGCTGAAAATTTAACTGAATACCTTTGCCCCAATTTCTTGCATTGGTGGGAATAGATTTTTGATATCACGTCTAGAAAAAAGTTATAAGCACTTGAAAAAAATTTTTTTTTTTTTGCAAAAATCGTACCCTTCTGGAGGAAAAAATTATTTAAAAAAAACGCTACCTACTATTTTTTTTTATTTGTGAATATTGTTTAGAAGAGGACAGGGCAACAATTTTTATTTAGTGCATATTTAAATGCCTTTGTTTGAAGCGAGATATAGCCCTCTCAAACTTTGGGAATTTTTGAAATTTGGCCAAAAATGGACCTTTTTGAAGGCTATATCTCAAAACCAACGAATGTCATCGAATAAAGTACATAGAGGAATTTGTAGCCCCACCCCTCCTCTATATACACACCAAAAATAGGAAATGTTATAGTTTTTTTTTTTAAAAAAGATTTTGTCTGAAAAGGTGGATTTTTTTAGTTCAAAAAATTTTTTTTTCTATAGTTGGTCAGTTTTTGGCTTATAACATTTTTTCTATAACTCTGGGAACAAAAATCTATTAGAGACTTTTGTATCCCATTTAATTTTGAATAAATAGTCCAATTTTCAGCTCATTCTAAAAAGTGGTTTGGCACCGCCATTCAATTAAAAAAGGGTAAAATTTCAAAAAAAAAAAAAAAAAAAAAAAAAAAAAATTTTAACCGTAATAGACTCGGAAAAACGCTAGAAATGGACTTTTCTTACCGGTAAAAAAATCTATATACACTGAAAGTTTCAGCAGAATCGGCTGAAAATTTAAAAAAAAAAAAAAAAATTTAAGTATAATTTGCCATTTTAACCCGGCCGGCAACCCCGGTTTTCCTTGATTTTTGCCGGGGCCGGGGTTGGCCGGGCCCCGGTATATATATATATATATATATATATATATATATTATATATATATATATATATATATATATATATATATATATATATATATATATATATAATATATATATATAATAAATATTTTTTTAAAAATTTAATTTTATTAAAAAAAGTATTAATTTAAAAAAAAAAAAAAAAAAAAAAAAAAAAAAATATATATATATATATATATATATATATATATATATATATATATATATATATATATATATATATATAATATATATATATATATATATAAATATTTTTAGTTTTTTTAAAAAAATCGAAAATAAATTCGGAGAAGCCTTTAAACAAGAAACGAACTTTTTGAACAATTATTATTACTTTTTATTTATTGACTTCATAAAACTGTCCTAACCTAACAAGCTTTAACGTTCATTTTCTTTTAAATATCTAAAAATAAAATATCAACAAATGATATAAAAAATATCGAAATAGAAACATATTTACCACCTATATTATATATATATATATATATATATATATATATATATATATATATATATATATATATATATATATATATATATATATCCACCAACTTATGGGTTAAGAGGACAAAATGGGGCAAAGCCCCCTTTAGACAAATGACTGTGTGACATGCATTCACATCATCTATGGGGGCTCTGCCCCCCTATACCCCCCGACCCATGAGTGGTGGTGATAAAATTTTTACTTATATTCTCTCTCTCTCTCTCTCTCTATATATATATATATATATAATATATATATATATATATATATATATATATATATATATATATATATATATATATATTATTTATACTTTGCCAAAAAAATTATAGGCAGCCCATTAACATGAAAGCACTGACAACCTTTATAGGACTACGTCATTCTGCCGTATTAAAAGATCTTGTGACATCACATTGAAAAAAAATAATTTTCATTCGTTTTAAAGTTTTTTTTTTTATCTTATAAAATGATTTGGCATTTGTCGATTAACTAAAAAAAACAAACAAACATTATTTCCTTTTCGCAGTTATATATATAATTATTATTAATATTATTATAATTATTATTATAATTATAATTATTATATTATTATTATTATCCTTAGAAATTGGTTATTGGCAACTCATGCACGTAGTTTCAGTTGAACTCGCAATGCGTGAATATGTAGTTTCAATCGAACTAGCAACCCATAGGTATGTAGTGATTTTCAGCAACCTTGTCTCGTACGAAAAAATCCACCACTGTCAGCGCTACAATTACCCCATTAAGTAATACACATTGCCTTCTGTTCTTTAACCACTCTTTAATCCATTGTGTATCATTCCATCTATACCACACTGTGACAACTTTTGCATCAGCCTAACATGGGGTACCTTATCAAAAGCTTTGCTAAAGTCTAAATATATGACATCAACTGGATCACCCCTGTCTATACATTCAGTAATATATTCCATAAATTCTAGTAGATTTGTCTGACATGATCTACCCTTTCTAAAGCCATGCTGGGAGTTATAAAGTATCTTACGTTCTAGTAAAAGTATTACTTAGTAATTTAAATCAATATTATAATTTTAGGAAGATCAGGAATCCAAATTATTGCCAACAAAAAAAAGTAAAATAAATTTAAAATGGTTTTCGTAAATAACAAAGGCTTATTTTGATAATCACAAATATTTTTATATATCTTCTATTTTTTTTGATAAAAATTTACAGAAAAAACTTTTTTTTCGAAAAATTGCTTAATTAACGACGTGGTAACTTATATGTTTAAAATAAACAACTTTTTAGGACGAACTTCTTCAGAAAATAATCATTGAAGTTTGAATTTAAACTCAAATGCAAACGGTGTTTGTCTATGAATCTCTATCCTTCTGACCTACTGTATATACGTTAGTATATGTATTTAAATTGTGCTTGATAGAATGGGGTGTGTGAAAACTCTTAGTTTTCTTTTGCTCTGATTATGTTTTCCTCTCGGAAATGGAGCAAAAGTAGTGGCACGTAATTATTTTGACTTCACATGAAACCATAAATATGTACGAAACTCATTGTCCTTTGGCTGTGACAGGCTGTCTATTATTTATTTCAATAATGCACTACCACGTTGCTGCATATATGTCAGCGTAAAATACATACAACTTGGTGAATTATAAGAAATTTTGTAGCTATTTCGGAGCTAAATTAAAAAAAAAAAAATAATAATTTCATTAAAATTTTATAAAAACTATTTATATACTTACACTGTTTTATCTATTTATATACTTTTGTCTATTTTAAGTTTCATTTCTCCTTCTTAAGGTTTTGTAAATATTTGTTTTTATTTAATGTGGCAACACTCCCACTTTCAGGCACTTGACTAAAAAAATTTGTTTCAACATCTTCAACAAAAACCGCTTGGTTTTTAAATGTATTTCAAAATGTAATAATTTTTATATTTTCTCGTAAAAAAGAGTTAAAGTCAATTTCGTGGATGAGTTATGTATTTTCTTTTGCTTAAACTTTACTTCCATAATTTTTCAAATAAATCTCCTTCTTTACCTCTACCGATTCTTAAATATATGTGCATTAATTAAGGAACTATAAAAACTATTTATATGCTTTCACTAATTTATCCAGTGTATATATTTTATCTTATTTATCTAGTGTATATATTTTATATGTATTGTAAGTTCTCCTTGCTATAGGAGTTTGTAGAGTTGGTGGGTTGTTTTTTGTATCGATATAACACATTTTTTCTAAAAGAACAAACTCCCACCTAAATCATTCTCACTTTTTAAAAATCATGGTCAAGTCAACACGTCATTAAAATGTAAAAGTTTTCGCTTGTTTATTACAAGTCTTCAAAATCAAGGTTTAAGGTATGAGTTATATATTTCTTTTTTTTCAAAATCTTTCTAACTATCATTTTCACTGCCTTCTACTCAAATATATAACTCGTAACGTTCTTAATTATATGGGATTCGTATATGAAAGAACTACAAAAGCAACAAAACTTTTGAAAAAGTTCATAGTAAGTCATTCTCTATTTTTTTAATTGTAAACTAATTATGACCCTCCTCTTTCAGGTCTTTAAATAAAAGCTCAAACCCAGAGTTTTTAAAGAACTTCCAGAACCAACATTCTTAGAAATTATTTAATTGTAATGCTAATTTCGACTCTTCTCTTTCAGGTCAAGGTTATTAAATATAAATTGAGCAAAATTCACCTTCAGGTTTTTATAATTTAAAACTACTGGTTGTATTATATTTTAATTATTTATTTCAAACATCTCTACAAAATTACGAAATTAATTTTAATTTGAAATTTGTATTTTTTTTTAATTAAGGAAATATCATATATTAATTTCTTCATTTACGATAACAGCAGTATACGTTTAGGTGCTTTAAATAAAAACTGTTTATATGCTTTCACTAATTTATCTAGTGTATATACTTTAAATATATTTTAAGTTCTCCTTGATAGGGGTTTGTAGAGTTGGTTTGTTTTTTGTATCGATATAGCACATTTTTTCAACTAAACAAACTGCCTGTTAAATAAGAATCACTTTTTATCAAATCATTGTCGAGTGTAGACGAAATTAAAAATGTAAGTGTTTTTGCTTGGTCATTACTAGTCCTCAGAATTCGAAGGTATAAGGTATGAGTTATATATTTTTTCTTTTCAACTCTTACTTACTATCATATCTATTGCCTTCTACTCAAATATGTAACTGCGTAACGTTCTTAATTATACTGAATTCGTATATGAAGGAACTTCTAAAGCCATCGTTTCTTTAGAAACAGTTCATAGGAAGTCTCCTCTTATTATTTAATTGTAATACTAATTGCGACCCTTCTCTTTCAGGTCTTTTAATAAAAGCTAAACCCAAAGTTTTTATATCCTTATTTATTAATGAATTTGTATTCAAATTTTTCAACGCTCCGGTTGAATTGTAAGACTTACTATTGAACGGTTTTGTTGCAAATTACTGGTTTCTCTTGTCTTTTATTGTTGCAGTTATTGCAATTTATAGTTTCGGTTAATTTCGGGTATATCCTAATCATAACATAGGCCGCTGAATAGGCTTTATTGTAATTGTTAGCCTAGTGTTCGTTTTAAAATTGTGGTTTTTGGTTTTTAATAGATTCAGCAGGCCTAAGTAAGCCTTATTAGTCTTATGATATTTGTATTTAAAAGCCTAAGCCTACCACATGTTTTATTATTATTATTTATTATTATATATATATTACAGTTTGTCACCACTCCCGGGCAGAGCCCTTTCAAAGGGGGGGCACATACTAAAGGGAAAAGAGAAAGAAAACTACCCAGACCAGAGCCTAACGCACCTCTCTCAGATAGCCACAGACGGAAACACTGAAGAGCGGAAGATTAAATACGGGAGGGAAAATAGATGATGGTAGAGAATTCCGCAGAACAAAAGTTTGCTGGAAAGGAGGCATCACAACAGTCAAGCCTGGGATTTCCAGCATCCACACAAAATTCGTGCAAAAGCAGGGCATCCCTTGTGCAACGAGGGTGACACAATGGTTGTGGAATGCGAGAGGCCAATTCCCTCGAACACCTGACGTTGTAGTACCTATAGAAAAGAGATAGTGCTTCAACGTCACGTCAAAGAGATAGAGGGTCAATATATATATATATATATATATATATATATATATATATATATATATATATATATATATATATATATATATATTATATATATATATATATATATATAATATATATAATTACGTATAAATAGTAGTAGCATAATTACTACCAGTGGCGGCTCGTCTATAAGGGCTCCAGGGCTGCAGCCCCTCCAAATTAAAAATACCAGGCGTAGAATGTTGATATAAATATGAATTTTTTATCAGAGAAAAGTGATTTAAATTCATTTTTTTTAACAACTTAATACATAAAAAGTATAAATCAATAAAGAAAATTTGAATTAAATGCCATTTTGCAACTGCAAATTTTTGGGTACGATATTTTTTTTAACGCATTGCATTATATAAAATATGGGCTGTAAATTCTCAGTCCTAAAAATTAGACCAAATTTTTTGTTCCTAAATAATAGGACAGATATAGCAACTTATGAAAAAAGGTATGACAAATTACAATAGCAGTTTTTGTCAAGTTGCCAGCTTGTCTTTCTTTTACTTTTTAGCAACATGGAGATTATTTTCGAATGTTTAAGATATTTGAATGTTGCCAGTTGTCC
>SEYY01018952.1:52500-65000 GCA_009176605.1 Armadillidium nasatum | reverse complement strand
CTTTTCTCATATAATAGTTTGATAATTTACTCACTTAGTCTAATTTTTTTGCTATGCAATAAGCCTAAATTCCCACAGGTATTCCTATGTTATATTTCTTATGCTTTTTTCAAGTATTTCTCAAAAATACATGAACATTTCTTCTGAACTACTACCAATAAATAATAATAATAATAATAATAATAATAATAATAATAATAATAATAATAATAATAATAATAATAATAATAATAATAATAATAATAATAAATAAATAAATAAATAAATATAAATATTTTTAGTTTGTTTAGTTTATTTTAGTTTATTCAAAACTACATGCGTTTTGGGTTATTTTCTTGCTTTCATGTTCTTGGTCATTCCATATACAAGTTCTATTGTGCTATTCATATTCTCCTTCAATTCTCTCCCTATTCTGATCCATGTGGAATCTTTATTTCATCTTTTTCATGATTTCTTGCTCTCACATATTCTCTTCTTTCTTCCTTCTTTCTTGTCTTCATTTATTTACTATATTCTTTGTTTTTTTAACCTCCTCAATCCACCCGGCCGTCCACTTCCCATTCTGATTTTCTTCTTTCCATTATTTCACTTGCATCCCGATTTACATATTCTCTAAAGGTTTCCCAGCTCGCTTCCACAGTTTCCTGTTCTTTTGTCCTTCTTTCATATTTCTGAGTAATTCTTTCGTTAAATTCTTATGTAACTCCATCATCTCTAAGCTTTTTCAAACAATCTCTCTCTTACTTTCCTTCTTATTTTCTTCCCTGCCTTCCACTTCAATTTGCCTAGTACCATTGTATGATCCGAATCTAGGGAGATCGATGGCACACTTTTCACATCCTCGAAGATATTCTTGTCGTTGGTCAGCATCATGTCAGTCATTGATTTCTCCGTGAACCTCTGTTCTTATGTACTCCACTATACCAAATCTATTTCTTGCTATCTTCTTGTTTGAAGAAAGCGTTCACTTAAGCCCAGATCTGCAAGAATGGAATCGGAAAGATGAAAACAAGAGGCAACTCTAGATGCAAAGTAGGGAGAAGATTTGAAATGGGTAGAAGAATGGAGAGTCGAGTCATCGGCATATGAATGGATAGGGTTAGACGAACAACTGAGAAGATTATTAATGAAAAGTAGGAATAGAGTTGGAGATAAGACAGAACCATGAGGAGGAAAGGAGCATTTACAGAAGTTGCTAGAGATGTTTTTGGCAAGAGGTCAAAGATTTATCAGTAAGGGAATTTAGGAGCTCAGCACACCCTCTTTTAGTGAAAACCCGCTTTGCTCGTAGAAGAATATCCCTGCAATAATTCCGAGCTGAATGAAAATTAGCAAGAGTGATAGGAGAAGTAGAATTTTTCCACTCTCGATATGCGATGTCTCTAGCCTGAATGGCACGAGAGCAAGCGCGATCGAACCATGGATTTTGAAGAGAGAAAGACGAAAAAGAGATGAACCTGCTCATCCCATCAACGATTACAGCTCCCATCTTATCAGCAGAAACCTAAGCGTCTTCAGAAACAAAGCAGCCCATCCAAGGATAGTTATCATAAAAGCAACGCAAAGCCTCCCCCCAGTCAGGCAGATCAAAGTACCAGAAGATGTGCTTAGGGCAGGGTGGAGCAGTTAGAGAGAAAGCTTGAAATTTAAGGGTAATTAGGTTGTGGTCGGAGTTACTAATAGGTGCGAAGACAGCGTATTTATAGAGAGAAGGACTAGTGGTGAAACATAAGTCAAGAGTGTTTAAGAATTGGTTAGGACGATCCGGAATGTGTGTTGGTTCTTTAATCAGTTGCTCCAGATCGTTGAGAATGCTGAATGATTCGGCCTCCTCCCCTCCTGGGGAGGACCCCAACCATTCAGTGTTGTGTACATTGAAATCTAAATAGAGGACCTCAGTTTTTGGATGTGAAGATGTTAGTCTCGTGAGAAGTAGTTAGGTACTCAAAAGAGGTAGAAAAATCTGTTCTATTGGGAGAAGAGTAGTAGAAACACAAGAATATCGTAGCGGTAGGAAGAAAGATTTTAAGCCACATAACATCAAAGTTAGGAGACTCAAGATTTACAAGACGTGTTACCGGAGTGTTAGTGTTTACGTAGGCACAGACTCCAAAATTAGAACGAAAATTATGAAATAAGTTATAGTTGGATATATTAAAATAGATTGAGGAGGAATTCTTAGATATTTGGGGCTCAGACAAGAGCAAAAGATTTGGATGAGAGTTAGAGAGGTGGTATTCCACAGAGGCCAAATTAGAAAGTAAGCCGCAGACGTTGGAGAAGTGTAAAGAGAACCCACGACTGCGTACACCCGCCATTCTACACACACAATCGCGATTAAATCAGACAAACAGACGAATAAACAAGAAAACAGACAAAGAAACGAACAAAAAAACTGACAAACAAACAATCAAACAAACAGTCAGACAGACAGACAGACAAACAAAAAAAAAAAGCAAACAAGAAAAGTAAATCTGAAATAATATTTACATTAGAAACGTAAATTTTAAAACGGTAAATTAAATTTAAAATCAAAGATTTAAACTTAAAATAGTCTTGAACAATTTTAAGTTAAAAATTCAAAGTGTATCAAATGGAAATATTTTATGCTCTCGGAAAATAAAACTTCCTAAAAATAAAACCTGTATTAAGTGAAAATTAAAATGTTAAAACTTGAACTTATCTTTAGAAATTCCGATGATCCACGTAGTAAATATTTAGTAAGCTCTCAGAATATTAATCGGTTAAAACACTTAAATTAATGCAGGACAATGATTGAAAAGATATAGAATAAAAGGAAAAAACACACACATTTTCACTTAATTGACACAGACACAATATAAAATAAAAAAATAAATAAAGTTAACAACCCACTACAAGAGAGCACAAACACATCCTTTTATATATATATATATATATATATATATATATATATATATATATATATATATATATATATATATATATATATATATATATATATATATATATATATATATATATATATATATATATATATATATAATTATAAATAGCAAAATTAACGCACCATCTACAATTTATAAGTTGGGAGGTCCCGACGGCATTGTAGGGTAATGGGAAGTGCCTGTGTGTGGAGGTCTGTGCCCGTAACTACCCAAATAATGCAGTTTAGCATTTATGATGTGAAAGGCGTAGGTGCGATATCGAAGAAATTCGGTAAAAGGGCAAACCAGCCAAATTCGGCCAGTGACGTGGTAGGAGAGGTAACGTCACGGGTATGCCGGGTATCGAGAGTATTCAAACTTTAACGTTTGTGCAAGTAATATGGAAAGGTTGCGACGGCGTTTGACATGCGACGACTGTGTGGAATTTACAACACTGGCAGCTGAATGGTACAGCCAACTTCAACTGGGACGACGGTTAGGGGTCTCCCATACAACCATCGGAAGGGTCCTACAGAGGTACGAGTTGACACATGCTCACACCAGGAAGCCTGGCCAAGGTGGCCACGGGCAACAACGGCAGTAGAGGAAAAGATATATACGGTTAATGGCAGCTCGCGATCGACATGCAACATCACGAGACCATCTTGCCGAGCTACAGACTGTCCATCAGACCCTTGCTTGCACGAATACCATTCGACGTCGCCTCACGGAACATGGATACCACCCACGGAGACTGACAAGAGGGCCCCCGCTTACCAGGGAGCACTGAGAACAAGGATGGATTTCTTACAATAACACCTGCATTGCCGGCTCTAGGATTGGGCGAGTATTCTATTTACGGACGAGTGTCGATTCAATCTGCACAGCTCCGACGGATATTCCTGGGTTTATCGGAGGGGTCATGAACGCAATGCGGCATGCAAAATGCAAGAGATACTCCCCTTCACTGCTCGGTCTGTTATGGTTTGGGGTGGAATATCTTTCCATGCCGGCAAGGAGTTACACATCTTCATTGCAGGGTACCTAACCGGGCAACAATACATAACGGACATACTCGAATCGTACGTCGTACCATTTGGCCCCTACATTGGTGAAGCCTTCGTCCTCATGCAGGATATCGCCAGACCGCACGTAGCCAGATGTGTTGGTGATTACATCAACACGGTAGGGATTCGAGTACAGTCCCGACCTAAACCCCATCGAGCATCTGTGGGATACACTGAAAAGCGGCTGCATCAGCTACAGCACCAGCCACACAGCCTTAGCAACCAATGACAAACGGCTGTACACCTATGGAATTGCCACAGGAAACCATTCAGGAACTCATCTCTAGCATGCATCAACGGTGCTTAGCTGTCATATGCGCAAGGGGAGGCCAACCAAGGTACTGACGGACAGGGACAGGTGGCATGCGCAAACACCCTGCAGGTTTGCACTGCACCCTACAAATATGATACGGTGTTCCATTGTCCCTGGGGTTTCCACGATGAGACCCCACATTTTCCCCATTATGTATAACCATGCGCTGTATATTAATAATGTTACAACCCTTTTTGTATGTTTCAGTATCCTCCTATTGACGTTTGTTCCAGTGGTGCGTTAATTTTGCTCTTCATATATATATATATATATATATATATATATATATATATATATATATATATATATATATATATATATATATATATATATATATATATATATATATATATATATATATATATATATATATATATATATATATATATATACATACATACATACATACATACATACATACATACATACATACATACATACATACATACATACATACATACATACATACATACATACATACATACATACATACATACATACATACATACATACATACATACATATATATATATATATATATATATATATATATATATATATATATATATATATATATATATATTATATATATATATATATATATATAAAGTTCGCATTTCACGGGATTGCATTATTCTACGAGGGGAACTTTTCTAGAGAAGTCCATTTCTTATTATTCTGTGGTATTGCATACCTAGGATTCGCAAGTTGGATCGAACCGGCGCCCTCAAACACGTGAATCAATCACTCTACCGTTTTTGCAATTATATATATATATATATATATATATATATATATATATATATATATATATATATATATATATATATATATATATATATATATATATATATATATATATATATATATATTAGGGATGGAGTGAAGTATCGGTATCGGTATCAGTATCGGCATATTTTCCGATACCGGTATCGGTATCGGTATCGGTATCGACCTTTTCAGTATCGGTATCGGTATCGGCAAAATTTTTGGATAAGAGTAAAGTATCGGTATCGTATCGGTAGTAGTATCGGCATATTTTCCGATACCGATACCGGTATCGGTATCGGTATCGGTATCTGGTAATTTTTAGGTATCGGTATCGGTATCGGTAAAAATTTTGGTATCGCTCCATCCCTAATATATATATATATATATATATATATATATATATATAATATATATATATATATATATATATATATTATATATATATATATATATATATAATATTATAATATATATATATATATATATATATATATATATATATATATATATAAATTTCATTTACTTAAAAATGAAATTATAAATAGGAAAAAGTAAAAATAAAATAATAATAATAATAATAATAATAATAATAATAATAAAGTGTTTATCTCTGACAGCCCCAGGCTTAACGCCTATGATCATTTTTACACTTATTCTACTGGTAAAATCTGGAATTCTTTCTTATAATTTTCCCACTTTTTTGTTTGACTTGTACCCTTCACAAGTTGTGATTCGTGTTGACCTTTGATCTGAATATGAAATTGTGGTTTCAAAACTCTGATGGAGCTTATGTAGGCTTATGGTAGTTTCGTTTTTATCAGCCGAAACAATAACACGATATTCCCAACATCTATAACATTTTCTTTTAAAAACAGAATTCAAACCTCCTTCTTATTCTACTTAATGTCTGTAATATTTAAATTTCTTGGAAGGATATTAGTTATTTTTCTACCGAAAGATATTTCCAATAAGTTCTGTCTTCAGCCCTCTCTAAAGCTTTCCTGAAATTGTTCAGTTGTCTGATTTTGTATTTGATTTTGATTAAATGCGTTCATTCACCATTTAGAAAAGCATGTCGGCCCTTATATATATATATATATATATATATATATATATATAATATATATATATATATATATATATATATATATATATATATATATATATATATATATATATATATATATATATATATATATATATATATATATATATATATTGCAAAATAGTCAAAAGTCAACAGTTTGCAATAACAAAGCTGTATGATGATGGAAGTGACATATGGTTTTTGTTTTCGGACGTAAAATGAAATATGACGATTGGTGTGAAAAAAAAATAGGAATATTGTGTTGGGAAAAGAGAAAGAAAACCAATCCTTTCTTAAGGGGAAAATAGATGTGAAGATATTGTTTTTGATAAAGAAAGGGAATAAAAGAATATTGAAAGGGAAGGATGACTTTTAAAAATAATATATGCAGAATTTTAATTTGTTATTCAGAAATAATTTATGAATAAAGATTATTGACGAGGTTAAATATTGAAACCTATAAAATTATTAATGTAAACACGTCTATTTACTAAAACTATTTTTATTTCTCCAAAAGGGGAGCATAAAACCTTTCTTCTTAAATTTTCATTTTACCCTTAAAATCGTTATGAGAGATACGTGCCTCAATATGGCAAATACAACTTAAATTTGAGAGAGGGACCGGAGGGGTAGGGTAGGGTAGGGGGGGGGAGAGAGGACGTATGAGTGTTGGCCATTTGAACGTGTGTGCACGAGTGTCGTTTGACTCGATCGTTTCTCACAAAAATATTCAGAAAAAAAGGGTGGAACTCTTCGAAGGAGCGGGAAATAAACTACCTCTTTAGAGGATTGGAGGAGGCCCAAGGGAGAAGTTCAAACGAGGATTTATGGACGACTGAAGACTTCAGGAAATTATTTAAAAATCGAAAAAAGATAAAAAAAAAAAAAAAAAAAAAGGTAATAAAAATAACTATATAAAAAAAAATTACGAATATATTTTTTATGTTTTTTAATTATAGATATATATATATATATATATATATATATATATATATATATATATATATATATATATATATATATATATATATATATATATATATATATATATATATATATATATATATATATATATATATATATATATATATATATATATATATATATATAAAATGCATGAAAAGAAGAGACAGCTGGAGCTGAAGAGGTTTTAGGATCTTTTGTGAAGGAGGTGAAGAATGCAAAAGGAGAAAGTTTGATAGATACGTGCGTAAGAAAACCTGAAAATAATGAATGGTCCCTATCAGCATATGTATACAAGATACAGATGAAGCCAAGACTAAAGGAAGTTTTGATCAGAAATCTAAAGTAAATTACTTTCTTTCATCAGATAAGAGAATCGTGTGCAGTTGTTAAATTTATACATGAGGTGTCCTTGGGTTCAACCCATAGGATGATAGTAGCAAAAATTATGATAAATAGCTTTGGGAAAAAAACAGCCAGTATTTAAAAGAAGGATTATAAAAATAAAAAGCCTCAAAGTACAGAATACAAGAACTGAGTATGAATACAAAATGAACGAATAGATGAATGAGCTGGAGGAGGGAAGAGAGAGCACATGAGCAGAGATTAAGAGGTGTTTTAAAAGAGTAAGCAATAAGGGCGTTTGGGAAAAGAATGGAAAGGTGGTGGAAGAAAAAGTCACATACCTTGGTGGATGGAGAAAGGGAAAAGAGGAACAAAAGAGAAGACCAAAAAAGATGAGGGAATGGTTGAGAAGGAGAATTCCGGAATCTAGAATGGAAAATGGGTAAGCCAGAAATGAAGCAAAGGCAGTGAAGAGAAGAGTTGAGAGAGAGAGAGAAAACTGGAGGATGTTAGGGGAGAGATTGGAGGAGGGCCTCAGGTCCTTGATATATAAACTGACGAAATCATTCAAGAAAGGAAGCCACAAGAAAGTAAACAAAATAAAAAATACAGAAGGTGAGGTATTAGTATCATCAAGATAAATTAACGAAAGTAAACAACATAAAAATATAGAAGGTGAGGTATTAGTATCATCAAGATAAATTAACGAAAGATAGACAGAGTATCTTGAATATATGCTTAATGTGAAACAGGAAGGAGAAAATCGAGAGGAGAGAAGGGGAGAGAAATTTCAGGAAATTATAGAGGAAAAACAGGAGTTCACAAGGGAGGAGTTTGAGTTGGTGGTTGCCAAAATGAAAAATGGTAAGGCTCCGGAGAAGAAGGAATAGGGATACAGAAGATAAAAGATGCAGGCGAACAAACAAAAACTTATATATTGCGATTTCTGAACATGTGTTGGTGTAAGTGTAAAGTGTCGGAGAAATGGGGAAAGACAGTAATAATTAAAATATATAAGGGCAAAGGAAATTCTGGCATATGTTTAAATTTTTTTTACCACCACTCACGGACCGAGTCCTTTTCTAGTAGGGGGAAGATATATGAAATAAAAGAAAACCCACCCAATCTCAGCCTAACACAAATCTCTCATGTGAGCGCAAACGGAGGCCTTAAAGAGAGGAAGATTAAAGCAGTAGAAAAAATAAATGATGGCAGAGAGTTCCACAGAACAGAAGTGGTTGGAAAGAAGGAGGCACCACAACAGAAAAGCATGGGGATTACCATATTCACACAAAATTCATGGGAAAAGCATGGCATCCATTGTGCTGCGAGGCCGACACAATGGTGGTGGAATTTGAAAGGTCAATTCCCTCGAGCAACTGCCGTTGTAATACCTTTAGATAATAGATAACGCACCAACGTTGCATCGCAGACACAGAGGGCCAAGTGAGTTTGAAAGTAGCGGACAGTTTTTTTTTCAATTTTCTTGCCTTATACTCCCTATCCAAAACGAAAGGTGGGACCGGAGCGGCCCCTGTCCAAATGTGAAGAGTACTCCATTCAAGAGAGGATGAAAAAAAAATTCCCGCCATCTGAACAGCATACCCAGCTTCTTTGAAGCCGATCTAGAATTGTAATATAAGGTTTTCAAGAAAGTGTATTGTTTATGTTCAGACCAAGAATGTTATTGTTTACAGGTAAGACTGGAGAGCCGTCGAAGGGGATAAGAAAGTTGAGAGGCAATTTTGAGAGGGAGATCTGAAGAAGTTGAGGTTTTAAAGAGTTTAATTTCATAAGGTTGAGGTGACCCCACCAGGAATTCCGTCCAGATCGGAAAGAATGGAGTCGGAAAGTTGAAGAAGAGAGCACCTCTGGAAGCAAAATGGAACAGATTTGAAATGAGTAGAAGGATGAAGAGTTGAATCATCGGCATAAGATTGAATAGAGTTAGAAGTGGAGCTGAGAAGATCGTTGATGAAAAGTAATAATAAAGTTGGAGGTAGAACAAAACCCAGAAGCGCACCACAATTGATAGAAAAGGAGGAAAAGGTCGCTCCATTGACAGGTGCCGAAATGAAACGATCTGAGAGAAAACTAGACATAAGCAAGCATAGAGGAGGAAACCCAAAGGAAGAGAGTTTCGAGAGTAGCGACGCATGCCACACCCGGTCAAAAGCCTTGGAAATGCCAAGCCCCACCACAACTCACCTTAATCCTTAAGAGCAGAAAACCATGAATCAGTAAGATAGGAAAGTATGTTTCACCAGTAAAGAATTTTCGAAAAAACACGAGTATCTTCTAATTGAAATTTCTGAACTTTCTACGATATTAGTTTATTTTATTAATTTTATTTAACAAATTATTTTATTTATTATCTTTTATCATGGACCCCTTAGCTCATATTATGAACCCTAGGAATAACATTCCTTGAGGAATCCCCTCAAAACTTCTATGGTTCTCTGGGGGTCTATATGGACCCTGGTTGGAAAACGCTACGCTCCAAAATACTAACTTTACCGCAAAAGTTAAACAAATCAATAGTATTAGTACTACTTATAAATGTCAACACCTACGTTACTGTTGAATTTTGAACAATATGTTTATTATTACAGTGAATTTTCATAACTCAAATGCATATTTGCATCCATTAGTTTTTAGGAAAGAAACTGATCTTTGTTCTACACGAAGGTTTGTTTAGTAGAATTTTTTTTAATTTCATTTCAACCTAATTTACAGTTTGTAAAACGTTTTTCACTAGTTATTTAAAATACTGTAAAAAAGAAAGAAAACTCTAGTTTGTCAAACAAATTAAACCTATTTTTTTTTTAATTCATATTTAGGGAACGCACTCTTTTTAACAGAACCCAGTTTTTCGAAATTACAGTAATAACTAAAAAATATTGAGTTGATAAAAAGAGTCGATAAGACGAAAAGCCCTAGATTCTACCTTTTCAAGGAGAGCTGTATGAGTGGAACCACCCCAGATGTGTGACACATACTAAATACAGGGGCGAACAACACCCCCTATTATATATATATATATATATATATATATATATATATATATATATATATATATATATATATATATATATATATATATATATATATATATATATATATATATATATATTATATAATGACTAAAGCATTTCAGTTGTTATTGGAAGAATTTGTTTCTTTTTATTTTATGCATCATTACTAGTTCAGCATTCAAGCGTGCCAGTACAATTCTCTCAGTGTTAAAAGTTTAAACTCTTGCGATATGTCTCGAAGAAGCTTTTTTTTTCATGATAATTTTTGTTTTATATGTGACGAATATACTATTAAAAAGCAACGAAGAAACATAAGCAATTTTGTAAAGAAAATATATTTCGCGTACTTCAAACAAACTTGGGCCCCCCCCCATAAGGTGAGCAGGAAATGCGAAGAACAACTCCGCAAGTGGTACAAAAGGTTAAAAACATTGCTTTCGTTTTGCCACCCCTATTTTATGGTGTGAAAAATAGAACCACATTAACGATTGCTAATTTTGTTCGGTTGACTTTAAAGATTTCAATAAAAAAAACAAAAAAGAAATAACTCCCCAAATGTTAATTCAGTCACTGGTCCAGTGCTTCACTCAAATGAAATGTCAGTACCACTTCCACCGTCTAATTTGGATGATATCAGATTCGGAGTCAGAAGGAGAAGAAGAAGATGCAGTGCCAACACAGGAAGATTCTGGATCTGAATTTTCTGTGCATGACGGGCCTCAGCTTTTTTTCCAGAACGAGTTAAACGACTTTGTTCGAGATTTGGGACTTTCAAAAGATGTTGCTGAATTGTTGGGTTCAAGACTCAATAATAAAAACCTATTACCTACAACGTCTTTTTCGTGGTACACACACACACACACACAGAGAGAGAGAGAGAGAGAGAGAGAGAGAGAGAGAGAGAGAGAGAGAGAGAGAGAGAGAGAATTGACATCGCTTTACTGTAAAGAGGGGAATCTTGTGTTCTGGTCTCATGAGGCAATTTGAAATATAATATGAATCGTCCCAATGGCGCTTATTTATAGATTCGTCCAAAACAAGCTTAAAAGCAGTCTTGCTGCATAATGGAATTAAATTGGCAGCACTTACAGTTCAACACTCGGTGCATCTGGAAGAAAATTATAATTATTTGGTTCTAATTCTTGAGAAAATCAAGTATGAAGTTCATCGCTGGATGGTGTGTGGAGATTTTAAAATTTTAACCATGTTGCTGGGCCAACAAAATATTCCTGCTTTCTTGTGCTTGTGGATAGTCGAGCCAGAGTCTTTCATTGGGAAAAAACTAACTGGCCACTTCGAGACACCTTAACTTCTGGTGAAAAGAGTTTCATCAAGAAAAGCCTGGTTTCTCGTGAAAACGTCTTCTTACCACCTCTTCATATCAAATTGGGACTAATGAAACAATTTGTTAAATCTCTACTAAAAAATGGAAAATGTTTCAAGTATCTATGTTCCAAGTTCCCTTAAATCTCTGAGGTCAAGTTGAAAGAGGGAGTTTTTGTTAGACCAGACATATGTAAACTCTTGTCTGATTCCTTGTTTCCAGAGTCCATGAATGAAACCAAAAAAGAAGAGTGGGAAAGATTCCACCAGGATATAATGGAAATGGATAGATGCTACCAGAGAAGATGGGATGCGAATATGATGGGTGATTACTGTTGGATGCTTAAAGGGAAACTACGAATACTGGAAAACGAAAGCACATCAGGAGAAGTATGAAAGAGAAGAAACAAAGGGTTCTAGAATTCTACAGGACAACATAGTAAAAATTTGTAAATTACTGTGTTTCATGGATGACAAATTTAAATGTGTTTAATTTTATTATAAAATGATGCTTTTTGAATTTAGCAGTGTTGGTTCATTACAATCTTTTTTTCTATTGCAAGAAAACTATACGTGATGGAAAAAATGGGTCATTTTCAGATTTTCAGATTCAGCACACGAAAAAAATATGTAAAACCAAAAAAAAAAAAAAAAAAAAAAAAAAAAAAAAAACCTATTTTAGGTTTATAA
>SEYY01018952.1:40000-50000 GCA_009176605.1 Armadillidium nasatum | reverse complement strand
ATATATATATATATATATATATATATATATCACTTTCAAAGAATCATTTTCAATTTTAATCTAAAGTCAATTGACATTTGTAAATGAATAATTCTAAATATATAAAAGTTTAAATTTTTTTGTGAAGCTTATATATATATATATATATATATATATATATATATATATATATATATATATATATATATATATATATATATATATATATATATATATATATATATATATATATATATATATATATATATATATATATATATATATATATATATATATATATATATATATATTATATATATCACATTTTTATTATTTTGTTTTCTATCTTACTTAGTTCGACTTATCATAACTGAATGAACGACCGAAGTTTGCCGTGTTATACAGGTCTAACTGATTGATGGAACGTTGCCGTTGGATACAGGTGACTTACACCATTATATATATATATATATATATATATATATATATATATATATATATATATATATATATATATATATATATATATATATATATATATATATATATATATATATATATATAAGCGGCTCAGTTGCTAAGTTGATCGAGCACTCGCTTAGTACGCGAAAGACCCGGGTTCGAGGTTGGGTTGGTTGGAGTAGAGAAATTTGACCAGTTCTCTCTTGCGCTTAGATCCATCCACTTATGCGTAATAAGTAAACCAGCTGCGTGCTTGCTCTGTAGGATCAAAATCGGCATTCGCGATAGGCCTGGACAGCAAGCGGATGCTTGCCGTCGGCCCGTAAAACTCTTGGTTCATCCTTGAATGAACTTACCGACAGGGCTAATAATCCTTCCTGGGGTCGGGATTTTGATATATATATATATATATATATATATATATATATATATATATATATATATATATATATATATATATATATATATATATATATATATATATATTATTTTAAGGATTTTTTTAATATAATAAATAAAACTAAAATAAAACGGCGTTATAAGTATGCATGTAGTTAGCCTAAAAAATAACATTATTTATGTAAGAATATTTTTGCTTATATTTATTTGTATTAGCAGAAGTTCGGAAGTTACCGAGTTGTTGGATGCCTTAAGGGGTTCATAGGCGACCAAGCAAATTTGACCAACAAATAGTTATTTTGCAAATTTGCTGATTGTGTACGGTGCAAATCGAGTTCTTTCACAAGAGTTTGAATTCATTCAGAATTGAAGTGTTTTTCAAAAGTGAAACTAACGGAATATATTGGAAATATGTTACAATGAAGGGAAAACATGAAAAAAAAAAAATATGTTCGCAAATCTATAAATACGGAAAAAATCTTCAAAAAGTTTAAAAAATGCGATACATATGATATAATAGAATAAATACCAAAGTATAAATATATTAAATAGTGAAATCGAAAAACAGATTTGCCTGTAGTGATTTAAGACCAAGGTAAATAAATAAAACTTTGCAACGATTTTTCTGTGGAGGTAGATTTGGATGATGCCACTACCATCATGTTAAATAAATTAACGAATCACTAAATGAAAGTTGTTTTAAATTACGTCTTCATCATAGATCTCACAAATTGGCATTAACCAGACCCAACAAAAGTAAATTTCATGGCCTAATTTATTTTCCCTTTGCGCACACGAATTATGAAGGTACGGAGCTCAGTATTATTGCTCGAAATGTCTTAATGAGCACTATTAATGGCAAATATTTCCAGTGATAATAATAGGCTAGGTCAACGATTTTACGGTGTTTCATAAAAATCTGGATATAAACCCTGCTACAGAGAGATTTTCAGAGATTTTCAAAAACTATTCGCAAAAATCTTCAAAAACTTTTAATTTTCGTGTAAAATTTCGCTGTAAAAAAATTCTGGTGACTTGCATAAACAAGCTTAAATATAAATTAAAATCTAATTTAATCATTCAGTTAATTAATTTAAACGATTAATTCAATCAATAACATGGCAGGGTATAGGTAGGAAAATATGATAACGTATGCTCTAAAAAAATATTTTTAAAAAACTTTGGCAGCAACTATGATTAAAAGCACTGGAACCAGTGACAATACATATAATTGATCATGATGAATTTGCTTCATTTAAAACAAATTAATGATCATATAATGCTAAAATTAACCGTAATATTTTGTATACAAATCTATTTGGGTAAGAATGTAAAAGGTACTTATTCTAAAAGGATTTCTTGGCTTAACTTCTAATGTTTAATTATATCACGTGACCTTTCAAGATTGCTGCAGCGAAAATTAAAGACAGAATTTTTAATCTACAATTTTCTATGTAGCAAGAAAATTATTGCTGGATTAGGATTTAAAGATTTTGATTCGTGGAACACTTTGCTTCAAGAATATTCAAAATCTTTAAGAATCTTAACCGTGAAACACACTCTATTAATCTTCATTTTTTGTTTCTTTTTAATTAACTAGAGACTTGAATTGTACTTTATATTAATCTACAACAAATTCTTGAAAAATTAAATAAATTACAAGGTATTATTATTATTATTATTATTTTTATTATTATTATTATTATTATTATTATTGTTAATTATTATAATTATTATTTAATAAAAAAGCAAAAATTCTTGAAATGAGACCTTGCATAAACGAAGGCGTCTAAGTCGCATACTACGAATGGTCAGAAAGTAAATCGGAAAAGTATTGAAACTAATAACTGAACACAGATGGTTTAAAAGTTACATTATTTTTAGAATTTTTCTTTTTTAACCACCACTCACAGATCGGAGGTGGGGGGGGGGGCCTCTTCAAAGATAAATTTCAGGGTGTAATGCATTTATGCATTTATGAATATATCCTTAGTCCATATTTCCTAGTTCATCTCCATGTTTTCTTTATTCCTTCTGATCAATAATGATTTTTACCGTTTGAGACTAACTAGTGATATCTTTCTCATTTTACCGGTTTGCTGTCTTTTGCCATGAGGTAGTATGATGAGTCTTGTGTGATGGGGCTTGAAGTATACAAAACTTTTGACAGCGGTTGCATGTGTTGCTATACACTCGCTCTTTTCTCCCCATCCTTCACTTGTTCAGTATTGTCAAACTTTCTTTCAAATAATTGTATATCAAGATTTTGATAGGTGCCTTTCTTCTTTAGATGTCAGTAGTGGTGTTTCTCAAGATTCTGTTGTACCTACTACCATATTTCTTCTCTACGTAAAGTACCTTCTTAGATACATTTCTTACTCTTTCATTCTTATGTTAATAACTGGACACCAAATTCTCCAACTTCTTAAAAATCTGTTGTCATTTTCACATCTGAAGGTTTCTCGACTTCAACTTTTCGATTCTATTCTTCCTAATCTGCATAGAGTTTCTCAGTGAGGTGGTTTCAAGTTTGTGAAATTCAACCTTTATAATTTTCCTCTCTAAAACATTTTAATTGACCTACATCTTTCGCCCTTCTATCATCTCCTGGTGCCAATATAAATATCTTTAATCTCAGCACTAACCAAAAATTATTTTTAGAAATTGGATGTTGCGAAATTAGAATCAATTTCAGAAATCTGATCTGGCTTTGAGAGTTTTCTCCTCTCAGATTTCTCCATCAGTTCAAGGCAATCATCATTCATTGTATGATTACAAATTTCACATCTACAGGGACTCTTTCTCATTCCTCTTTATGATAAAGTTGAGAATTACATTTTAAGTTTAGTGTCATTCAATGTCAGTTTGAATTCTTTCTTTCCTTTTTATTTGTTTGTTTATTTATTTATTCTTCTTCTAGTATTTGGCTAGTTTTCCAGCTTTAGCAGCAAAATATGTTGACATATTTTGAAATATTTAAATAGAAAAAAAGAAAGAAAAAGCAAGAAAGAGAAAGAAAGAATAAGAGAAAGAAAAAGAAAGAATAAGAGAAAGAAAAAGAAAGGATGAAAAGTAAAAGAAAAAGGATGGAAGGATGAAAAAAAGAAAGAAAAAAAGTGAAAGAAAGAAAGAGTTTGTGAGTGCCGATGTTTTCCTTTTGATTTTCGGTTCATAAAAATTTTGAAGCATTATTTGTAGGAAAAATAGAGGAAATTGAAAAGCTATTTTTATTTAATGAATTTCTTTTGAGTAATTTAAAAGTCTATCATTAGAGGGAAAAAAGTTTATATAAGAACACTTATTTTTCCTTTAGATTTAATGAACTTCTAACGTCTAAAAATGTTTTTAAAAATTCTTATCTTTAAAGATTGAGAAAATCATTAAAAAATCTGTTAAAATCTATTATCTCACATTATGTATAAAATAAAATAATACTACAGATACTAATAATAATAATAATAATAATAATAATAATAAAACCTAACAATAATAATAATAATAATAATAATAATAATAATAATAATAATAATAATAATAATAATAATAATAATAATAATAATAATAATAATAATAATAATAATAGTAATAATAAAATAATAAATAATAATAAATAATAATAATAACAATCTAATAAAATAATAATTAAATAATAATAATAATAATAATAATAATAATAATAATAATGGTAATAATAATAATAATAATAGCAGAAATTTTGTTTATAAATTCAAATGAATCTGCAGAAAGGAAGATAAAAATAGAATTATCTACTTTTTCATTATTTTTTTTCTTGCTTTTTTTGTTTACAAGTCTTTCTGGAAGGCAAATGCAAATTACATTAGCGAAATCATGTCCGCAGTGCTATTATTATTATTATTATTATTATTATTATTATTATTATTATTATTATTATTATTATTATTATTATTATTATTATTATTATTATTATTATTATTATTATTATTATTATTATTATTATTTATTATTATTATTATTATTATTATTATTATTATTATTATTATTATTATTATTATTATTATTATTATTATAGAAATAGTAGATATTAAAAATAACAGTGCCACTACAACCATTACTGCTGCTACTACAATTATTATCATTATTTTTATTACAATTATTATTATATTATAATTATTACATTATTCTCATTATTATTATCATTCTTATATTATTATCATTATTGTATTATTATCATTATAATATTATTATTATTACCATTAAGGCCAACACTGCAAATTCTCGGAGAAAATATAAAATTTCTTCTATTGAGGAAAATGCATAAATAATTACGTCATAAGAGAGGAACGAAATGCTCAGAATAAAAGCTTGTCTTCAAGGAATTTTAGTCTGATATTTCGAGACATTATCATCTCTTCTTTTCCTTTGCAATGAACGAAGAAGTACAAGGCAGCCTACCATTGCTTTTGCGCTATTTCGTATGCAAATGACGCGTGAAATAGAGGAAAATAATTTTTAATTGCACGAAAGAATCGACCAATTACAACACTTTCAAAATTATTACTGGCACTGCCAGAGATATTAAATGAAGTTTTCAGAATCTATATATATATATATATATATATATATATATATATATATATATATATATATATATATATATATATATATATATATATATATATATATATATATATATATATATATATATATATATATTAGACTGCAATAACCGCAGATTTAAAACACAACTGAAACAACCCAGTATTAAAATAAATTATTGGCAAACGCTTTCGGACTGACGTCCCTTTTCAAGCCAAAGTTAAAAAGAGTTAAAAAGTTAAAACGGAGACCAGCTCCAAGGAAGGTGATTAAAACAGTGCAAGGAAGCGTCAGACGCTATAGGCCTACTAATTTCCACTAGAGTTGGGGCAATACCGGAACCTAATCGTTAGACGCCGACATGTCCAAATACACGGGGCTTGAAAGTGTGCAAGTCAAAGGGAGTTGGTAAAACAGGTAAAGAGAGTGTGTTCCAAACTTTACCAGTAGAGTACATATAATATTGGGCGTAGAGGTTAAGTCTGGGGTCAGACAGTTGGACAGAGAAAGGATAATACTGTGTAGAAAAACGTGTTGTACAAGACCTTCTCAATGGAGGAGAAATGCAACGGGAGAGTTCAGAAAAGCAATGTCCATTGTACTAGCGATAGTATAGAGTGAGTGACGCAACAGTTCGACGGGCAGAAAGAGACTGGAGATAATTAGTGAGAGTGGAAGAGTTGCTAAAACGAAAGGCAATTGACTCCACCTTGTCAAAGAGAGCTGCATGAATGGAACCACCACAGATGTGTGTGCCCTACACTATACAGGGGAGAACACTCCTATAAAGAGAAAGCAATTGGATTGGCGTAAAAAATCACAAAGGCGCAACAGAACGCCCAACCTCTTAGAAATTTGTTTAGAAAGAGAAGTATTGTGATCCTACCAAGAAAGATCACGTGAGAAAGAAACACCGAGAATATTAAGGACAGATGAAGGCTTGAGTTGTGTGTTTTCGAAGATATTATAGTTGTGTTACTTGTGAGGAAGGTTGTGTCGAGTAGAGATATGGAGGAACTAAGTTTTTGAGGCATTGAAAACAACTATGCTTTTTATGTCTCTGTTTGAAATATGAGAAAGATTAGTGGTCAGTTGCTCCAAGGCCAACATTCTAGCGTCAATTACTGTTGCTGGGATTGGCGTTTTTCAAACTGAAAGGAGTAATGAAGGGAGGAGTCATAAGCATGAGTGGATAGGTAATGAAGTAATAAGAGAGAAAATCATTAATGAAAAGGGGAAGAAGTGTTAGGGATAGGACAGAATCCCGAGGAGCACCATTATTAAATAGATTTATAGGATGAATGGTGGTCATCTACAACAGCAGCTATAGAACGACCGGAAAGAAAATCAGAGAGAGGACCACAGAGAGAAGGACAGATTCCGAAAGAATGAAGATTAGAAATCAAAGCTTTGTCCCAGGCTCTATCGAAGGCTTTCGACATGTCCAGCGAAATAGCAAAAAAATTCACCGAAATGCCGTAGAGCGGAAGACCAAGAGTTAGAGAGAAGAGAAAGATCACCACCTGTAGAGCTTTTCTCACGAAAACCTTACTGGCGATCTGAGATAAGATTTGTAGAACTGAGATGTTTCCAAATCGTTCCTGTTAAGGACAGATTCGAAAACTATAGAAAGAACGGAGGTTAAAGAAATGAGAAGGTAGTTGGAGGGTTCAGAAGAGTCCCCGTTCTTTGGCACAGGCTGAATGAACACACGTTTCCAGCAAGAAGGGAAGCTTGAAGTATAAAGACAGAGACGAAATAGTTTACCAAGGCAGAGTGCAAGCTCAGAAACAAATTTTGAAAACTGCAGGAGGGAAGCCATCAAGATAGCACGTCTTCTTATTGTTAAGCTCTGAGAGAGCAGAAATGACAGCTTTAGAAGAAATTATAATTTTAAGCATAAATGAGTTGGAAGAAGTTGAAGGAGGAAGAATTGCTCCGGAATCATCTAAGGCTGAATTAGAGACAAAAGTTTGAGAAAAGAGTTCAGCTTTAGACGAAGGCAAAATGGCAGTTGTGATGTTGGAAGATATTAGAATAGGGAAAGAAGAAGAAGAAGTAAAGTTAGAGTTGACATTTTTTGCAAAATGCCAGAAGAACGTGAAGAAGATGAACCAGAAAGATTATTGCATTTTCAACGAAGAAAAGAGTTTGAAGACGACTTTAATCCTTGAAGGCAGCATTCCTGAGTCGAATAGTATTAACATATTAACAAGCAGAGTTAAACCAAGGTTTGTTAGGCTTAGTAAAAGGGAAAGAATATGGAATGTACTCCTCCATGCCAGGGAGAATCACTTCAGTAATACGCTCGGCACAGATTTTCCAGTTTTTTTTCAATATTTTACATCCAAATGCTGAAGTCCTCTATTTAGGGGAATTTCAACGTACAGTCGTGAACAAAAGTTCGTTCCTATTAATGCGAAATAAATATTTATATAAAATGGAAATCATTTCATAAAAGCTCTATTTTGAATAAAAGACAATAAAAACATTGAGAGGGGCTTAATTGAACTGTTTTTGGCTGAACCTGAAATGATTCCCATTATATAAATATTTATTTCCAGCCTAATAGGAACGAACTTTTGTTCACGACTGTACACCACACTGAGTGGTTGGGTTCCTCTCTTACTGATGCTGGGAATGAGCCCAAATCATTTAGCATTCTTAACGATCTGGAGAAGTTGATTAGGGAAACCCACACACATTACAGATTGTCCCAACCAATTTTTTAATACTTTTGAATTATGCTTCACCACTACTCCTTCTAGATATATATACAAATTTTCCCTCTTATTGGTAACTCTGACCATAATCTTATAGCTCTTAATTATAATGGATATTATATATATATATATATATATATATATATATATATATATATATATATATATATATATATATATATATAATATATATATAATATATATATATATATATATATATATATATATATATATATATATATATATATATATATATATATATATATATATATATATATATATATATATATATATATATATATATATATATATATATATATATATATATATATATATATATATATATATATATATATATATATATATATAAACTACTTACTTTTATTCCCCCAATGATGGAAGGTGGTATCAACCAAGGATCTGCTGTACTATATGGTATGTCCATTGCTTATAACATATATTAAAGAAAAATATTTAATAGTTAAAATTTTTGGAGCAATTCATTTTATTTAAAAAATTTTTTATTAATTATAATTTTCTAAATAGTAATATATGGACTAAGATATATTACTACAGAGTAAAAAATTCTTACTTGAAACTTTATACCGAAATTCTTTTTTTATTTTCTTCTCAAAAATGTTTAATATAATAAAAGGAACAAAAGTAAAAGTGAAAGAAGAATGATGGAAATCATTGTACCATGAAAATTGGACTCTCAAAGTCTAAATCATTAGGAACAGACTGCGAGCCCAAAACTTATGTAATTAGTAGAGGTGGAGGGGGAGAGGGGGTGGAAGTTAAAATCCTCAAAATATTGGGGGAAAAAAGTTAAAAAACATAAAAGTGTTTTACAACAGAAATAAAAAAGATATTACGAAAGAAATGTAGAAATTCTCAAGTGATAATTTGCTAATATATATATATATATATATATATATATATTATATATATATATATATATATATATATATATATATATATATATATATATATATATATATATATATATATATATATATATATATATATATATATATATATATATATAATATATATATAGAGAGAGAGAGAGAGAGAGAGAGAGAGAACCTCACCGACAAACTTGTGGGACCGATAGGTCAAACAGAAATGAACATTTTTGTTAAAGTACATATACCTCCTAACCAGTCGAGTTCTGCGCATCGGGTGAGATGCACACCACGCCATGTAACATATTCCCGGTTTGTTCTTATTCTGCTTCATATGTGTACAGACACACTTACCGGTACGTCATCATGGTGTTGTGCGGGTAGCATGGTTCCAGCATGGTGGCGCCAAAGCACACTTCTGTATTGATGCTAACCGTCAACATTCGGGAACATTGGATTGGACGTGAAAGACCTGTTGCAAAGCCGCCGCGTTCACCTAACCTAACGCCCTTTGACTTCTATCTTTGGGGACATGTCAAAGGTTAGTGTATAAAACTCCAGTTGCCTCTAGAGCTTCGTTGATTGCCCGTATCAATGATGGGTATCACCACATCACCCAGAATCCTGCCATACTCAACAGAGTTGGAGGGTCGTTGCTGCGACGGCATCAGGCATGTAATGAGGCGCAGGGAAGACTGTTTCAAAACGTATTGTATTGTAAACATGCCTTGCAATAAAATATATTGCGTACAACTATTTCCATTCCATTTCCTAACCGTACGGAAGAACACACAGACCCATGAGCATAATTCCGAGACGAAGGGTTAGGGAGTAAATGTACCACAAAAAAAAAATGTTCATCTCCGTAGGACCTATCGGTCCTACAAGTTTGTCGGTGAGGTCCTGTAACACACACACACATATATATATATATATATATATATATATTAT
>SEYY01018952.1:30000-35000 GCA_009176605.1 Armadillidium nasatum | reverse complement strand
AAGAGGATGGTAACTGACCTGTTGCACTTATCCGAGCGCAGTCGGGGGTAGGGGGATCCTTTTAGTCAGTTATTATAGCGGGTGTTTATGAGCTTTCTCAATGTGATTTCCTTTGTACTGTCGTGGTACAGAGGTAACACTGTCTTACTAGAAGTAAGTTTTCGAATACCCAATAGGCAGAATTTGTATATATATATATATATATATATATATATATATATATATATATATATATATATATATATATATATATATATATATATATATATATATATATATATATATATGCGCACTGAAAAAATAAAAAATTGAAAAATAAAAAAGTGAGACAGGTGCAAAATACTTATTCCAATGAGTATTTTACGGGAACTTGAACTTATTTATATTATATATATATATATATATATATATATATATATATATATATATATATATATATATATATATATATATATATATATATATATATATATATATATATATATATATATATATATATAGCGTCACCCTCGCAGAACAAGGGATGCCATGCTTACACATGAATTTTGTGTGAGCTTGGCAAACTCTAGACTTGCACGTTGTGGTACCTCCTTCTTTCCAGCCACCTCTGTTCTGTGGAACACCCTTCCTTCGTTTGTTTTTCTTGCTGTATTTAACCTACCTCCCTTTAAAGCCTCTGTCTGCGCCCACCTGAGGGATCTAAGTTAGGTTCCGACTTGGATGGGTATTTTTTATATCTTAATTATGCCCCCTCCTTGAAAAGGGCTCTGCCCGTGAGTGGTGGCAACAAATAAATATATATATATATATATATACATATATATATTTTTCCCCATATATGTATATATATATATATATATATATATATATATATATATATATATATATATATATATATATATATATATATATATATATATATATATATATATATATATATATATATATATATTACCAGTGTCAGAATATCTATAATTGTGAAAATCTCATGTGGAATTCCTCTTCCTACCGAATGATAAAGACCCTATGTATGTATGTATATATGTATGTGTGTGAGTATAGAATACAGATTTTGTGTAGTTTTCATAGTTTTCACTCAGACTGTTATTAATCAACCTTGGTAATTTTCCGAAAGTCAAATTAATTGAAGACTAAAATACAGTTTGACCAATATCTTATAATGATAAAGATCTAAAATCTAAACTATAAAGGTAAGTTTCATCTTTACGCTAATTATAAGTAATTCATAAGTATATTATCATTGCTCTTGAGCATACACAACCTTGCATAATGGATGAGGAGCAGAACCTTTTTCATTTACTTAATACAAAAGACAATCAGAGAAATATTACGGTGTATAATTCACACCAAAATGTACGGATAATAAAATGTACAAATTTCCTCTGGGAAATTAGTTGTTTTTTATCTTATTTTGCTGCTGACCAACTATATATATATATATATATATATATATATATATATATATATATATATATATATATATATATATATATATATATATATATATATATATATATATATATATATATATATATATATATATATAGAGAGAGAGAGAGAGAGAGAGAGAGAGAGAGAGAGAGAAATGCTTTTCCTCTCAAATTCAAAAATATGAGATATTTCGAAATTTATATATTGCGCATGTGCTGAGTATATGGACACATATGTTGGGTCACATACAATATGTAACTTATGTTTTGAGATATTTTATTGTGAAAACTACACTTTAATGGGCACTAAGAAAATATACACTAAAGTAATAACTATGTAAATCAAAAGCTACATAAAATAGTTTCTTTTTTGTAATCAACTTTAATATCTCACTCTGATTCTCCTAGCAATATTCTCTCATTATGGCAGAATCTCATCTATCCTGGCAAATATCTTAAAGAAGCCTTATGCCTCGTTCATAACAAACGGATCTATGTGCCGAAGGATAATGCTTTGGGAATAGAAAGTAGACTTTTACTTTTAATTATGTGTAACTGCTCAGTCAGCTCCTTGTAATTAGGATCTTTTCAGTCTCCGAGAAAACTAGTTTTTACATTTTTAAATGAGGACATGGCAGTTTATCATTTCCTTCCTGCTTTTTTGTGAAAGTCAGTTTTCGTAAATTTTCAGGTATGAGGACCAACAAATATGCTCTTTCACTTTAGCATTGTTTAGAATGTGTGTTTTTGAATGCTCTGACTCTAGGCCATTCTTATTCACGGTTTTTGCAAACTTTCATAAAATCTAATCTTATATGTAGAGGTAAGAGTACTATTTGTTAGGTTGAGTAATTGCAGCATTTAATGATTGAATCAATATATATATATAATATATATAATATATATATATATATATATATATATATATATATATATATATATATATATATATATAATATATATATATATATATATATATATATATATAATATAAATCCATTTTAGTAGATATAAAGGAAGTTAAAGTTCACGAGTTGCCACTGCATTCGGGTATGAACGAGCACCCATTTAATCCACTTCTAATTTCCTAAATCCCTCTCTAGTGTTAATAGTTTATCAAGTTCTTCTAGGCATATATTTCAAGTTAAAATAAACATTCAGACTGATAATGTTTACATTATACCATTTAATAAAACTGATGCATGCACACTCTTATAACATGTAATAATCGCCAAATACGTAATTTTTAAATATTAATTTAGAAGATAACATTAAGATAGTTCATTGATGCGATGCTTTTAATGTTATTTTAGAACTCGGCAGATAAATTATAAATGATATATCTCGTGTCAGATAATAAATGGCTGTAGACTATTGTAGTTTAGAATAGATTTTCTCATTTTTTTCACATTTATTGTAAATCATCTTAATTGAAAACCAACTTTATATCGCTTAAACAACTGATAGTTTCAAAGAATAACATTATCTTTTATTATATTGCCGCAATCACAATAGTAACATATTTTTTCTTTATAATCATAGATCTTCCCTTAATAATAATTAATTGTTCGCTTTTCCGCTCGTTATTATATTGGAAAAAGTTTTCTTTCTTTAGCAGGAATTTATTAGCTTTCAAAAACCGATACATAAATATAAAAGACTTCAAAGAATAGCTGATGTTAATATAATTTATATACTATGAACTTTACCAGCACAAACACACACACATTTTATATATATATATATATATATATATATATATATATATAATATATATATATATATATATATATATATATATATATATATATATAATATATATATATATATATATATATACATTGTAAGGTTTCTTACCTTTTGCATCCCTCTTCTACAGATTGTGTGTGAGCCTGGTCTAGAACTAAATTATTCCTGCTTTCCAGCTTTTATGTTTGCTTTATGTTCATCCGTTAATGCGCAAGTCATGTCATCCTAAGCTAAGATTTCTGAACATACGACCTTTTGGTCATATGTTCTCATTTTTTATTGTTTTTTTCTAATATATATATTTTTCTTTCACAGATAATATTGAATATAACATAAACTGATATTGAGATATAATAAAAGGTAAAACTGGTAATTGATAAATAGTTGTAATTCCATTAATAGTTAATATTCCATTAAAACCATCACATACCAATTCATTTTATCTTGATCTAAGACGAGACCTTGCTTCTTGAAAGGGTAATTGTTCATTTTTCTTATAAAAGCAAATTGTACTTGTCAAGCATCATGTGAAAATAAGTAATTTTCAATTCTATTAAAAATAATCATAATTATTAACGATAATTACAGTTCGTATTCTGAATTTCGTATCTTTGATCCAGAGTTCGTATTCTGGATATGTATTTCGTGGTCTGGATTCCACACGCTAAATTGGAAAGTAAATTCATATATTGTAAAACATCGCTACATCTGTTGCCTACTTCGTTATTGAACATTTGATGCTTAATTCCTGATTTATGTTGAGGTAAATGATTTCCCAGGAAAGTAGATTCGATTCTTGACTTTCAGTGGTAATAACCACTCACGTCAACGTCGGAGTGACTTTGTCACCTTTCATAAAATCAAATTTAAGTATTATATAAATTCATTGATTACCATAGCTGTATTGATAAATCATACTGTTATGGGTAATTAAGCAACCCTATTCTTTGCAATTTAAAGTAAACTCGTTTACATTACTTAAACATTCATTATCGATAATTGTAAATATACTTATATATGACGTAAAAACTTGGATTGATAATTTATATTACAATTCCTTATAGAAAACTGTAAATATAGGGCTACATATATATTACTTAATAACTTTAATTGATAATTTATAAAAAATAAAATAAAATATCGTGTGTGAATCTTCGCATAATCCCAGGTAGTTAGTCCAAATATAATGAGATTCGAACTCTTAATCTGTGAACTTGTTAGATCAAAAGAAAATTAATTAATCAAAATTAACGATATGAACAGAACGTATAAAAGAAGACAAATTCGGTTTTAAACCTTCGTTGCAATAACATTTACAAGGCAAGCTGAGTCGCCCGTAGATATATATATATATATATATATATATATATATATATATATATATATATATATATATATATATATATATATATATATATATATATATATATATATATATATATATATATATATATATATATATATATATATATACTCAACTACATCCATTAACTTGATTACTTCTGCAAAGTTTTTATAATCAACAGACAAGTTCTGACGAACTAATCAAACTAAAAACTTTTAAGATTGTAAATGAGTATTTGCTTTTCAATGTTATTTCTTTTTCATAATAATTCTACTTTTATCATTTTGACCCGTTCTTATTATCCATAAGCAACATTAGTACATCCCATTTATTCATCATGCTTCGTTCTCTCATCCTATTTCATGTCTGTTATAAGGTTACTTAATTTTAGTTTAATTTTTTTTTTCCCAGATGTTTTTCTCTCTCTTGCTATATAGTAATCATCAAGATCTTCA
>SEYY01018952.1:5000-7500 GCA_009176605.1 Armadillidium nasatum | reverse complement strand
ATATATATATATATATATATATATATATATATATATATATATATATATATATATATATATATATATATATATAATATATATATTATATATATATATATATATTATATATATATATATATATATATATATAATATATATATAATATATGAAATTAAGGCCAACTCAAAGAGGAGCATATTTTATTTGAACGTTTCGAAACACAGCTAAAATGAAATTAAAAAGAAAAAAAAAAAAAAAAAAAAAATAAAAAAAATTAAAAATAATAATAATTAATTTTTAAATAACAAAAATATAAAAAATAAAAAACTCAAAAAAACAAAAAAAAAAGAAAAAAAAAAAAAAAAAAAAAAAAATAAAAAAACCCATAAATATAAACAGAATAAAAAAAAAGATAAAAAAAAAAAAAATGGACGAATAAAAAATAATAAATAATAAAAGATTAAAAAAATTAAAAAAATAATAATAACAACGATAAATAATAATAATAAATAATCAACTAATAATATATAATAATAAATATAATATAATTAATATTACAAAAAATAAAAAGAATATAGACTGGATTTAAATACACAAAATAAAAACAAGAATAAAAATGAATGTAATGATAAAACACAATTACTAACCAACCAAAGCCTAATAACAGCAATAATAAAAATAAAAGTGAACATGAAAATAAAGATAAAAATGAAAGTACAACTAACGTAAAATGAAAGTGAAATGAAAAATATGAAATGGAAATGGAAGTGGAAATGAAATTAAAGCAGTGGTAGATAGTGTTTTTAGAAAAACTATCCGAATTTTCCTTCAGATTCGAGTCCTAATGTTTAGTTTCCTTTTCCTTTTTGACCTTCCTTGAACAAAGACACTCGGGTGTAGAGGTCGAAAGATCGGGTCCGTATTTTCATTTTGTACTTTAGGTTTTTAATTTCTTTTTCTGTATTTTATTTTTTTTAAGCTATTTTTTTTAGAGCGAAAATTTTGGTTAGTTTTGACTTAGAGTCCTGTTAAAGTAAATAATATATGGTGTTAATTTTGATAACCATTTAACTAAATTATATATATATATATATATATATATATATATATATATATATATATATATATATATATATATATATATATATATATATATATATATATATATATATATATATATATATATATATATAATATATATATATATATATATATATTCGTGCGTGCGTGTGTGTGTGTTGAATATATTCTCCATATTTTTGAAGTTTTCTTCTTGAAAATTTTCAGAATTAATTAATATTAAAAAATGGAAAAAGATTTTTTGAAAATTAATTTAAATTTTGTTGGAATTTTATATCGCACCGCAAATTTGGCCCAGTGAAAAAGAGTCGATAATTTCCTTTATTGGAAGAGGAAGATCCTCATAAATTTCTCTTCAAAATTTAACTTTCATTTTCGATTTTTACCAAAAATAACCTACAATATAATATATATATATATATATATATATATATATATATATATATATATATATATATATATATATATATATATATATATATATATATATATATATATATATATATATATATATATATATATATATATATATATATATATATATATATATATGGAAGAAGCAAAATTGAATATTTTCATGATTAGTGTCGAAGAGGGTCCTTGCTTTATTCGTGATGGCAACACCAAGACAAAAAAAAAAAAAAAAAAAAAAAAAAAATTATTTAAAATTTTTTTTATTTGTACTCTTTCCAAGTCGTATAGTGTATATTATGATGTTTTCCAGAGGCCAGTTAGCCTCTGCCGTACATTTTTTAAAAATTTCTTCTATATGAAGCAGATGCTCTTTTGACCCGAGCTGAATGTAGGTCTCTATCAGCCGTACCTGCCTTTGTTCTTACAAAATTTTAATATATATCTTAGACCGAAATGATTTGGAAACTCTTTAATTCTTCTTATCTTATTTCAGATTACCAGATCGGTTTTCATAAGGTACTCTCTACTGGAAACCTTTTTTCTTTTTTCTGACTATTAGTCCTTAACTCCTCGACATTCCTGCTGACGGCTTGCTATCCTGTCAACATAAAAAGTTTTCAATAAAGTTAGACTAAAGTTCTGATTTTCAAATTTTCCTCTTTCTTTTGTAACCTTATATCCCTAGTTTCCTTTCGGGCGTTCTAGCATCTATAGGAGATGGCACAGCAAATCTTTTAAATCCTATAGTAAAGTCTACCAACTAAATCATTTTTCCTCTTTAAAGTCAATGACATCTTCATTACTTTTCTCCTTTTAAAAGCAACGAATCTAATTCGAAATAGATGATAAAGAAGTCACCATAGAACATCTAAGAACCTACTAATACCTTTAATTTTTAGAGATGAACCATTGTTGCTTCCGTTCCCTACATGCCAGAGTTATACGCTCTGTTCACTCGAGAGAAATGAAAGATTTAGTACTGCGTCCAACCGTTGTCCACTTTCCATGGGATTGTGCAAACTTCGGA
>SEYY01018951.1:20000-36736 GCA_009176605.1 Armadillidium nasatum | reverse complement strand
TTAGGCCTACTGAACCTATTGAAATCCAAAAAAAGCACAATTTTAAAACGAAAACTGTCAACAATTACAATAAAACCTAACTAATTTATGATTAGGGTACACCGAAATTTGATCGATTTCAATAAACTGATGCAACAGAGACAAGAGAACCAAGAACTTGCAACAAAACCGTTCAATAGTAAGTCTTAGATTTTAACCGGATCGTTGAAATATTTGTACATAAATTAATTTTACAAAACCTTTGAATGTATATAAAACTCTGAGTTTGAGCTTTTATTTAAAGACCTGAAAGAGAAGGGTCCTGATTAGTTAACAATTAAAAAATATGATAAGACTTACTATGAATTTATTCAAAGGTTTTGTTGCCTTTGTAGTTCTTTCATATACGAATCCCATATAATTAAGAACGTTACGAGTTATATATTTGAGTAGAAGGCAATGAAAATGATAGATAGAAAGATTTTTGAAAAAAAGAAGAAATATATAACTCATACCTCAAACTTTGATTTTGAAGACTTGTAATAAACAAGCGAAACTTTTACATTTTTAAAACGTGTTGACTTGACCATGATATTTTAAAAGTGATAGCGTGTTAGCCAGCAGTTTGTTGAACAACAAAATACTACATATCGATACAAAAAACAAACCACCGACTCTACAAAACTCCAATCAATGAGAACTTAAAATTAAGATAAAATAATACACTAGATAAATAAGATAAAATAATATACTAGATAAATAAGTGAAAGCATATAAACAGTTTTTAATTAGTGAAAGCATATAAACAGTTTTTATACTATGATTCAATGAACGTACAGAAAGCAATGTAGAAAGCCATTCATCACTGAAATAAGTACCGTGAACTCTTTTTTAGGCTGTCTTTTCACTATGGTATATTTTTACTTTGGTTGTGTTCAGTCACAGTATACTATGGTCACAGCCAATGGTCGCTAGTCTAGTAGTCCTGTAGGGATGCTGATATTTAAAAATATCGATATATCGATTATCGATATTTTTTTAAAAATATCAAATTGCCCTCGATACTATCGATAAAAAATATCGATATATCGGTTTTAGAAAATATCGTTTTATATATATATATATTTATATATATATATATATATATATATATATATATATATATATATATATATATATATTATATGATATATATATATATATATTATTAATATAATAATATTTTTTATATATATATATATATATATATATATATATATATATATATATTATATATATATATATATATATATAGTATATATATATATATATATATATATATATATATATTATATATATACATATTACTTTTTTGTCTCCTCTGGTGAGCAAAGGCCGAGGGCTTACCAACCTCCACCAGAGCAGGAGAATAGTTAATAGTGATGTGACCTGATACCTGGCGTTTAAAAGTGTGTAAGCCAAAGCAAGAGTTTAAAAGTGTGCAAGTTGTCGTACAAAACCAATTTTTTTTAAAAAATTTATTTGCAAATATTTTACTTTTCCTACTGAAATTCGACAAGATTCCAAATATATAATCCTTTTTATGTACGTTCTGTAGTTTTTTAAATATGTTGCTGGTTTAAACCGAGTCTGACCTATATATACTGTATATATGATTCGACTGCCGTCGAGAGTGGATGCGGTTGTAAGAAGATGGGAAGAAGAAAGTCAGAAACATCATAAGGAAGTCGATCAGAAGAAAAGAGATGAGAAGAGCAGAAAAAGAGAGAAAAGAAGAGAAGAGAGCAGAAGGGTAGGCTGTTGGATATGAGGCTTTAAGATCTTCCTGAGGTTGCAGAGTTTGTTGATAAGAAGAATGATATTGACCAAAGTAAAAGAAAAAAATTATTTATCGTTATAAATTTTCATTTTTTTTTTGAAAGTAAATTAACAAATTCAATAAAATCATTTTTTTGTGAAGCAACACATCTTTTGACTCAACGTACTTTCGGCAGTAAAATGGAAAATTATATATTAAGAGAAAAAAAAAAAGGAATTAAGATAGAAGTAACTTCTGATCAATAAAGTATGATTATTTCGTCGCAGTCGAGTCAAATGAAGAATAGTTCTTAGTATGATTCAAAAGGCTGACAATCATTTTCAACCAAGTTTTCTTCCCACGTATGATTGCAGGAATATTAAAACTTATTTTCATATATATATATATATATATATATATATATATATATATATATATATATATATATATATATATATATATATATATATATATATATAATATAAAAATAATACAAATTTTGCTTAAATTTTATTTTATAAAGGAGCAGAAAACTACTAAAATTTCTAGAAGTAATAAAAAAATATCGTTGGTTCGATACTGAGGATAAAATATCAATATATCGATATATCGGGTTTGAAAATATCATCGATATTTTTTCGATACTATCGTAAAAAAGTATTTATATCGATATATATCGAAACTTTTGCAGCATCCCTACTAGTAGGTTTCTAGGATTGCAACTTTTTATGTCGTGGTTTTTCATTATTAATTTTTTATTGTAAATACATTAAAATATTTATTGTATAATAATAACGAGAATATAGCCATCCAAACTGGTGATTAAGAAATACTGTGATTTTACAGAGTTTTATAGTTCAGTATCGTACAAATTGAATTTTTAATTAGGTTTAGGTAAACTGGTTTATTAATCATATTGTAAATTTGTTTGGAAAGAAGTATCTGTAGCAACGTAAGTTGTTTGAACTTCAGTCAAAATGGCACCACTACCAGGTAATTTTTTTAAAATTTATTTATGTTTATTTCAACAATTTCCTTAGTGTATACATTACAATATTTGTAGCTTAATAATTATGGGAATATAGCCAGCTTAATTGGTAAGTAAGAAATATAGTAGATCTGTGAGCCTACCGAGTTTCATTGCCCTGTATTATTTAATTGAACTTTAATTTTAAAGTTAAGTTTATGTAAACTTATTCAATCATATAAATTTTTGGTTATGCAAGGTTCTTCTCTTACCTGGAATTTAAACTGGAAATGTAATGTATATTGAAGAAAAAAAATAAAATGTGTTCTGAAAATCAAATTCACTAAATTTAAGAAGTTAAAGTACTAAAAATCCTACTATAAAATATACTTAGGCCGACTACACCAAACATGTCTATGCCTTATAGCAATATAGGCAGAGAATGATATAAAAAAAATATTATTAATATAATGTTCTTGCTAGATATTTGAAATACTTAAAAAGTATATTTTAGCACCTTTTTATTTATTTTTTATATAGGTTAGGACTATTTGCTGGCCATTAGTATATATTTACCCAGCTTAGGTTAAGAAATTGTCTGACATTATATATCAATATTTTTTATATTGATATTTTGAAATTTCCATCTATCGGTTAGGCTTAACCTAAGCTAAGAAGTTGTCTGACATTATATATGAATATTTTTTATATTATTTTGAAATTTCCATTTATCGGTTAGGCCAGTATTAAACTGTAACATCAGTCATTCAGGTTGTGATAAGTCGAACAAAATTTTGATATATCAATATTTTTATATTTTGAAGGTCAGACAGCCTATTTAACCTTTACCTATTTATCCTTTATTTTAAATTTATATCAAATTTAAATTTTCTGATTATCTTTCTTCACCTAATAATATCTTACTATATATTGTTAAAGATGCAGATAAAATGCAAGCTTTATGATGTTCAAAATCTATTTTTACTACTTTGAGTGCATTTTAATTTAGTGAATTTGATTTTCTTACCCATTTTTATTGTTTTTCTTCAATATACATTTCCAGTTTATATTTTGAATAACAACTAAATACCAGGTAATAGGCGAACCCTGCTTATTTACCAATTTTTTTTAAAAAAATTGTTTTGATATAATGCAGTCTTAAGTTAAAGCATCTTAAGAACCTGCCAGTTTCTTAATCGGGGCTTAAGATGATTTTGGGTGGCTTAACAATCTTTGGGTTTGACTCAAAGAACAGTGTTTTAAAAAATCTATCAGTTATTCTTTATTTACATTTTTCATTTTCTGTTATTCATTATGGCGGTTGGATGGCCTTGCGATTTTTCTGATGAAGAAAATATTGCAGTATTGCAAATAAAGTTTTTTTTTTAAAATTTCCTTTTTATAAAAAATAAGTTAGTAATAATTATTATTATATAGGTATATTACAATATTGCAAAAAAATAAAATATATATATTAGAGATGTCCGATACCAGTAAAGATGCCGATACCGATACTCTATTTTTTTAGGTGTCGATACCGATACCGATACTTTAATTATTATAAGAAATACACAGTAGTAAGATAGAACATATATATATATATATATATATATATATATATATATATATATATATATATATATATATATATATATATAAATATATATATATATATATAATATATATATATATATTATATGCTACCTTTTTATACTTGTCCGAATATCATATATTAGAAATTTAAATTAAAAGAAGTTAAGAAAAAAAAAAAAAAATTTTTTTTTTTTTTCTTAACTCCTTTTTTTTTTTTTTTTTTTCTTAACTTCTTTTAATCTTGTCGCACCAGAAGAGGAGGACATAGTTCCTTGAAATATTGTGTGTTTGAAATTTTTATTTCTATTTCTGCTTTTGCTGGTTTTAACACTTAGTTAATTCCCCTTAATTTTAACTTTTTATTATTTTTATTGTTTTATTTAGTGGTTTTATAGTTACTATTAATAATAGAGCACGAGTGAATTAGTTCTCTTTAAAAGTCGTTTTAATATATATATATATATATATATATATATATATATATATATATATATATATATATATATATATATATATATATATATATATATATATATATATATATATATATATATATATATATATATATATATATATATATATATATATATATATATATATATATATATATATATATATATATATAATAATCTGCATACTTATAAAAAAAAATATGATTTTTACCTTGATAGGTTTTGTGGACCTGGCCAATTTCAATGAGATAATATATATATATAATATATATATATATATATATATATATATATATATATATATATATATATATATATATATATATATATATATATATATATATATATATATATATATATATATATATATACCGACTGGGGCCCTGGCTAAATATTAGGGAAAACTGGGGTTTGCCTGCTGGAGTTAAAATGACAGATTATACTTTTTATTGGTGGTTTAAATCAAAAACAAAATATAAGAAAAATTAAAATTTTGTTTCTTGTTTTTTCAATATTTTCTTTTTCTTTTTTCGATTTCCTTTGACAGCTTCTCTTCTGCTAATGAATGTTCATCTTTGTGTTTTGATTTTAGATGCCCCCATAAAGATTTGGTTGAAAATTTTTTACTTGGGGCATCCAGAGGTCCTCTTCTAATTTTCTGAATGCAGATGCTACATTTAGCTATTTTGAGCTTATCCTGAAACAAGTACTCCCATACTGCTGAAGCTGATCTTTTAGCTATAGTGACTGAAAGTATAAAAATAATTTTGAAATAATGTAGCTAAATGATACCAATTTGACACACAGTAATAGCATAGCAATGTTTATATCTTACATTTTTTCAAACTTGATCTTAGGGTCTTACCTAGATAAACTTGTTGAATCACGATTGTGAATCAGAAAAAAAAAAATTCAAAAATTTTTGTGCTTCTTTCTGTAATTTTCTTAAATTTTTTTTCTGAGAAAATGCATATAATCATTAATTTAAGTGAATGTTGGCTATTCTACTCCTTCCTTATAATTAAATAAATCTCATTTAAAATTATATCAGTTTTCTTAACCTAAAATTTCTGTTCTTTTGACTTCTTTACAAATTTTAGGCAACCCCATCCAGAACCCCAGCAAAATCCATCCCTATATATATATATATATATATATATATATATATATATATATATATATATATATATATATATATATATATATATATTTTCTTTCAGGAAATGAAGAAATGTTTTCAAATCCTTTGGCACCACCTGGTGACCCAGGATTGGAAGAAGGGTGAGAAACTGTTATATTTATTTTTATTGTATATAGATACCAGATCAATTAAATAGCATAAGTCCTTGTAATACCTCTCAACCCTTAAGACAAAGCTTAATTATCCTGGTTACGTAAACTTTTAAAATATAAATTCATACTTGTATTTTTTTTATTTCTAAGAGATTTTATTCATTTCTACAGAAAACCTCAACGTCTTACAAATGCAGACTTTCGAAAGCTTTTAATGACACCAAGAACACCAGCAAGTGGATTAAAAGAAGCAGCTGCTCATCAAACTGGTGGCACTCAGTCACGTCCAGAAACTGTTACAAAGACAGTTGATTCCAAAGAAGATGTTAAGGCCTCAGAAAGGAAAAAAAAGAAAAGGTATTTTTAGTTTTGCTGTTAAATTTGATTGTTTTTCTTTGAGAAAAGTTAAATTAATCTAATTTAAATTTGTTAGTTTTATAGCATTGTGGTAGAGGTATTCATTAACAACATAGCTTAACTACTAAATTTCAGTTTATATCTTAGCTCTTGTCATTTTACTATTTTACTCAACCTCTTACTACTCTTTCAAATAAATTGCTATCTTTTCTTTATTGTAGTAAATTTATAAAGAAATTTTTTTAGAATTTCTCAGAAGTTCATTGAAGGATTAATTTTGAAATACCTCTCAATTTCGTATTTAAATTTAGAACTCAAAAGACAACTTTTTAAAATAGTTGTGACAGCACCATTTTTATCAATCAACCAATTCATTAAGATGTGATATGTATGTAACTTATTATAAGTCATTACTACAGCAACTTTATCAGAAGCTGAGATCCTTGTAAGTGATGCTTTCCTTCAATAGATTTCTTTTTTTTGATGTAGCGAAATATTTGTTATTGTAGTTATGTTTCTTTATTATTAACAGAATCCCGAAAATTGTAGGGTAAAAGTTCCCTAAATGTCTTTTCCTAATTTTCTAATTTTTTGTTTATGGAAAATAATTAATATTTCCTTCTCGGTTTTTCACCTATATTGTCTTGTCTTCTTATTTTCAGACACTTTATATATATATATATATATATATATATATATATATATATATATATATATATATATATATATATATATATATATATATATATATATATATATATATATATATATATAAACCTTTTTTGCTCTACAACTTTTTTTCTTTTATTTGTTTAGCATAAAAGTTTGCCATTTATGTGCATTTGTTAAACCCTGAAATGAAAGTATTTTGACAGGTTTTTGGGTGCTTTGAAACCAAAATCTGTTCACACATATTCACTATACACTTTCTCTTTTGATTATGTGGTGAAATTCATTTTATGCTATATAACTTAAAATATATTACTGTGTACGAAAGTTATTTACAAAAAGAAATTGTATTGCATTGTATTAGCATTTCGATTAGCATTGTTATTATTCAGATTAATTAGTTATTTAAGGATAGGGGATCGTGTTTTTTTTTTTTTTCATTTATTGCAGAGCATTCAAATGTTTATTAAGTCTTAAAATGATGGTTAAACCACAATGGATGAAGTGTTTATTAAAAGGTTTTCTTCTTAATTCTCGGATACTTAAGTCAAGGATATCAGTGATTTAAATTCAGAGTTCTTCATTTGAGATGATTGTTGCTAACTTGACCAACATTTTAATTTTTCATTTTGAACACAGAGGTCAGAAAACCCTTGTCGGTGTTTGATATTATACAGAAGAATTGCTTATCTCTAAGTCCATTTTAATATCATGCAGTTCTGAACCCCTTTATTTTATAATTTTTTGTTTTTGCTCCTACTTTTGATCCACCCAAAATAAATTTCTGTCTCAGCAGCCCTGTTCAAAACTTCTAATAACGAGTACAATTTGATTGGTAATTTTTTGATAAAATATATTTTTTTATAAGGCTTTATGTAATGCAGCTAAGTTAGTTATATGGAAATAAATAATGTAGTTATAAGCAAGGTTACTGATATTTATATTTTAACAAGACTTTTTTTACACTCTTGATTAAACTTTTTATTTTTATTTTTTTTCATTTTAGTTATTATGCACGAATTAAAAAAGAGGAGGAGGAAAAAATGGCTGAATTGGCCGAAAAATATCGGGACAGAGCTCGTGAAAGAAGAGAAGGAAAAAATCCTGATTATCAAGCAGAAGACCCAACACAAGCGGGCATGGGAGCTTATAGAGCTGTTGCTCCTGATTTAAAATCGTAAGTAATAATAATAGTATTTTTCGTTTCCTTGTTTTGGTTATATGTTAAACTTCTTTGGGTTTGCTACCACTACCCTTGGGTGGTAACGTGTATAAACTAAAATACAAGTTCAATAGAAAATTTCTGAATAACTCATCCAGTATTCTAAGAAAAAACGACTCTCATTATCCCAGTGTGGGTAATATCCTACCAGCATTTGTTTTCAATATTTTTCATTTTATATAAAAATTATAAATTTGTCTTTTAGTGGTCTTGATGCTGCAGAACGCCGTAAACAGATGATTCAAGAGTCAAAATTCTTGGGTGGTGACATGGAACACACTCATTTGGTGAAAGGTCTTGATTATGCTTTGCTCCAGAAAGTTCGTTCAGAGATTCACTATAAGGAGCAAGAAAATGAGGTATTAGTTGATAAAACTGGAACCACTGAACCCCAAGAAAAAAAACCTCCTCCACAGTTAACAGAGGAAGAAGAACTCTCATTTAAGTAAGTAAATTTACTTTGAAGATTCTTATAAACTGAGAATTTATGTAAATATATAAACATAGGTATATATATATATATATATATATATATATATATATATATATATATATATATATATATATATATATATATATATATATATATATATATATATATATATATATATATATATATATATATATATGAGGAGAAAACATACGTTTCTCCTCACTCAGGCCCAGTATACGAAGGGTTTGGTGATAATGATGGGTAGTAATAAAAGGATTAAATAATTATCGTTCCTTCATAATTGCTTTAAACGAATGAAATAAACGAAGTGAATTTTGATAAGGAAGTTAGAAGAATTACAAAATTGGTCAGACGACTAGCGATCTCAGTGTTTTCAACTCACAAGAAATGGCACCAACACCGAAGAACAAACGCTAAATGGAATCGCAAGTTTCAAACACTAGATTTTGGATAAAGATTCAACACTTCTAATTATTATTTTTACAGTTATCGATATATTAGTTATGAATGACACGTGATGTTTCAAAGAAGAACCATAATTTGATATATATATATATATATATTATATATATATATATATATATATATATATATATATATTATATATATTATATATATATATATATATATATATATATATATATATTTTATTCATTACACCTTATCCCACAAGATGCAGGGTGGCGTCAGCTGCAGAAACTTCATGTTGCAACCGTACATGGGATGAAAATACTGTTTAAAAGGTTCCCAGCCTTTAGAACCATGCGAAGAATAATTCTTCAATTTTCCTGACTGCGACGAAATCTCAATCCTTTCTTTGTCAATCAGATGTTATATAAATATAAATATTTTTCACGCCCTTTTTGATATGTCTATTTAAAATAATTTACTTATGAAAAGAACTGCTATAAAATTTTGTTGCTCCTCCACTTTAGCCCGTTTAGAAATAAATATATATAAATAAATATATATATATATATATATATATATATATATATATATATATATATATATATATATATATATATATATATATATATATATATATTATATATATATATATATATATATTCTTCTGTAAATAAGTTGAATATGTATACAACTAATGATTCGCAAAAGCAAAAACAGAAGAACTGAGACTTTCAAAGCTTCACAGAAAGTAGAGAAGAGGGGTAAACGAATTCAAATGAAACAGCTAATGGACTCTGCTAAATATATATATATATATATATATATATATATATATATATATATATATATATATATATATATATATATATATATATATATATATATATATATATATATATATATATATATATATATATATATATATATATATTCACTTTTTACCTACTTTTTAATTTTTACGCCTTGGACCTTCCTCATTGGAAGGGCCACACTGCTTTCAGGAAATCCGCAACGGCCGCCGGCCATACCGAAAGGTCTCTCAGAGAGAAGTGAGGGGGTTCTGTGAGGGGCATCTCAGAAGGAGGTGTTCTGTTGTCTCCGGTTCTTGCATACATCTTTGGCATATTGGAGATAGTGTCTTTTGTATATTGAATCTATGTTTGTATGCTTTTAGGTTTGGGTTGTGGCCTGACTTCAATCTGGATAGGTATTTGGGTTTTGTGTGGTAATGTGTTTTTTTTGTATTGATATGTCGGAAGATGTTGAGTAGATGGTTTGGTTGGCGGGTGTTGAGATAATTTTGTGTTAAGATGGTGTGTATGTGTTTGTTTAGTGATATGTTTGCAGTAGGTGGAATGGTTCTGAATATGTTACTGTAGTATTGGGCAGGGGATGATGGGGTAATTTTAGACGGTGTCTTGTGTGGTCTTGTAGGGTATAGTGACATAGGTGTGATATGTCTAGAGTGTATGTGTAGAATTGGGTTCCTATCATGTCTAGGTGAACACGGATCGGGAGTATTTTTGTTTCTTCGTATAAATGCTGAATTGGAGTGGTTCTAGTGCTGTGATGATTAGAAGAGCTGTTTTTTTTTTTTGTAATTTCTCTGTGTTTGAGGGTGAGGTGGCCGGGTACCAGTCTGGAGATCCGTAATTAAGTGTTGGTCTGATGAACTGTTTGTATGCTATGGTGAGGGTGGTTAGTTCGTTACTGAAGTTGTTTTGTGAGTGTTCGTATGATGTTTAGTTTCCTGTTTGCAGTGTTGGTTATGTTTTGAGAAGGTGAAGTGTGTGTCATATTAAGGCCTAGGATAAAACATAGTCAAGAGTACCCCTCTTTCAGACTTAAAGAAATGACTCTCTCTAATCAAATGCTCAGAAAGTCTTAGTAACTGAGTTCGATACCACGTACACAGTAGATTAGAGCTTCCAGATTGAATTTAGCTGAAGCAGTTTGCTATCAAACTTAAATAATCTTTGGGTCACAAATCTTTATTAGACAGAACATATATCTCTCCATTTCCCTTTATTATAGAACCTGAGATAGGGAGTGAATTTTCTAATTAAGAGACAGGTTTGATGACTTAAAAAAAAATTTATATATTTATACATGTATTCTTTAAATCATCACATAAGGCAGTACGTTTGCTTTCTTCTTAATTTAAACATTTTAATAATATTTAAAAGTTTTTAGATTAGAATGTTTCATCTTGGACTCCCTACACATAACCCAGTATGCATGCCTGTCCATAGTAACCTTAATAATATTGACCTGGTGTTCTCTGTACTCTAACAACTTGTAATACTCGTCAATCTGTTTTTATAAACCCATTTTTTAAAACTGAATTTACCCAAGCTGAGATTTTCTTGTATAAGTATCTAATTAATAATACTTCGAATTTTATTTCAAATATTTTTAGTTTACTACTTTATCTTTCGAGTGTAGGAACTTATTTATTGCAGAGAAAAATACTTAAATATAATAAAACCAATAATTAACCTTTTAATTTTTTGCATGGTGTATAAATAACACTATTAGTACTAATTGTATTATCTAATTTTACACATAAAAACACTAAATGCATAAGTACCTTGAAACTAATTTTTACAAATTAACTTTTAATAATTTAAAATTCAAGTAAAATATGTATTGAATTTTAAACTATATATTGAAAAAAGAAAAAGTTTACAGTCAAAATGCAAATTGAAAAAAATAAATAAATAAATAAATAAAAAATATTTAAAACCTCTTCAGTTAAAATTTTGGTGAATTGAATGTTTAAAATTTTGGGAAATATAAAGATGTTTCTGTACACTAATCCTCTGAACTTAAAATTCCTATAACAGAACTAATGCTGGTAGAAGAATTTTTAATGCAATATTTCAATCTGGAAATACAGAATTTAATGACTCTTTTCTCCCTGGCCGTTTGGCCTATTCAATTGACTTGGAAGAAGACGCTGAAAGTGATATTCCTATAACTGTCTTAAGATCGAAAGCAGATTTGATGGATATTGAGGTTCGTATGGTTTTACATTCTTATTAATGTAATACTACAGCATGATTTTTTTTCGTAATAAATAAATATGCCTATTTGTTCAAAGTATAATTAGAATATAATTGATGGCAAATTTTTCTGATGATGTATTTTTTCTCATTTTGTCTCCTAAATTAAAAGTGGCTCATTATAGTAGCGTGTAACTTATTATACAAATTCTGTTTATTTAAATACTCGGCACCTCTAATATGGATTATCTTCATTGATAAACAGCATGCTATATATATATATAGTTTAAAATTTTTACAGATCTTTGTTTATTAACAACGCAATATTATATTTTGGAAAGGAATTTAGTAAATTCATCTTGAAATTCTTAGTGAATGACAATGATAAATAACTATTATTGATTATCATATGGTAAATGTTATTAAGAATTATTAACAAGGGATTTTTGGAAAGATGAATGTAGTGCTTTTTAAATAAGGGAAGGTATAAATTGATATAAATATTTTGATAAATTAAGTATTACCAGCATTCTTAAATTGATAATCATTGTAAACAAAATAATTTATTCCAAATAAATTTTGTTTGCAATTTAATTTTACAAAATTAATATTCTTGTGTAATTTATATTTATTTTCAAGTGTCTTGGCTTCAGGTAAGAAAAGTTTTTTAAGAAATCCTGTAGTTCTGGGTATGACACTTTTTAATTAATTTAATAAAAACAAAATGCCCTACTGAGCTCTTCTCATGGGAAAGTATAATAAAATATAAAATTCATTATGAGGCCAAAATCAATTTTACACCACAAGTGATGTTTCAAGATACTTTATCATTGTCTTTGGGTGTATTTACATGCATTCTAATGTATATGCAGGGAATTTTAAGCGAGAACAGCCTTTGTTGACAAGTTTCTACAGACACAAAAAATTCTATATCATTATAGAATTTTAAGTATTTTGGGTAATTGAAAAGAAATCATGTTTACAAACAATTTTGATACATTTAATTATTAATAGAGAATTCTTTCTAAAGAAAATTTTTCGCCTTAAATTAGTGTTATTAAATTGTGTATTCATTGAATCTCACTGGTTAAATTACTCCATAGAAAATATCTTTCCTATTCTGTATGAGAGCAAATATAATCTTCCCTTTGAAGCTTCACCTTTAAGCTGTTAAATTATTGTATGCTTGAATGTTTGTGTGTGTATTATGCATGATTTGAAGTAATTTAATGATCTTTATCTCTTTTTCAATTTTGAGCCGATTTCGGATTTCACTGGAAGTATTCGAAAAGCTGAACTCGAGTTTCTCTGTACAAATTGCTTATTTGTCAATTTAAATAATATTTAGCATTAACCTATTCGGTGTGCCTTTTCATGATGGAACCCAAAATACTTGAAGCATTTAGTGACATCTTTTAGAAATTGGACTTTCTATTCTGTTTCAGGAATAAGCTATTAGATGAATTTTATAATTTTTCTTTCAGAACATGCAAGCCACTTTTACCACTAATGATATTGTTATCCAAAAGTTGACTCAAATTCTTTCCTATCTGAGAACAGGAAGAGCAGGCAAAAAACAGAAGAAGAAAGAGAAAGGAAAAGAAGTAAATGAGTTTGTCCTTTTAAATGGTTTTAATTTTATAGATATTTTTTATTAAAATATTTTCATATCTACAGCATATTTTGAGTCTTTGAAAATATTTATAGATTTGAAATATATAACAACACAATAAAACATTTTTATTTTCATCAACAATTGCTAAAAAAAATTTTAGGTAATAATTTTTTGGTAAATAAAGAGCAAATTTAATCCATTACGCAAGTAATATTATTTCAATAGTGTTATATATATATATATATATATATATATATATATATATATATATATATATATATATATATATATATATATATATATATATATATATATATATATATATATATATATATATATATTATTTCAGCCTCCAAAAGGATTAGCGGATGAAAGTATTTATGGAGAAATTGGAGACTATGTACCTAGTGTAGGAAAAGATAAAGATCGTGATAGAGAAAAAGGAAGAGACAGAGATAGGGACAGGGATCGACGAGATAGAGATAGAGATCGTAGAGATCATAGAGACAGAGATAAAGGACATGATAGAGAGGAAAGAAAGAGTCGTTCATCATATTTCAGTAGACCACCGCAGGAAGACCTCCACAATGAAAAACAAGAAGCAGAAAAACGACTTGAAGCTCAGTGGCCACATGGTGTTGATTCAGCTGAATTAGACAAAGGACTTACATCCTTATTGAATGTTGCTGAAGGACAAGGGCAGCCTCTTACAGGCAACGTCAAAAATAAAGGGTAATGTAAAATATGAGTTCATTCTTTTTCATATTAATCCGCAATATTTTTTAATACTAATTTTTTGTTTTGGTTTTTCGTAGAATAAATCAAAAGCTTCTCGAAGATGATGATGACTATTATACAGAATGTTATCCAGGAATGGCTGAAATGCAAGATGCGATCGAAGATTCTGATGATGAAGCGGATTACACCAAAATGGATCTTGTATGTATATATATATATATATATATATATATATATATATATATATATATATATATATATATATATATATATATATATATATATATATATATATATATATATATATATATATATATATATATATACTTTTTACTTTATTTCATTTTATTTAATGTAATTTAATTTTTATAATTTATATATTTTTATTACCTTTATTACTAATTGGCATTCCTTCATTTTCTTATTTTGAAACTGGTACTAAATCAACAGACTTGCTTACTTATATTTATGGTGTTACAGTGCTTTACTAGCTCTTTTCTCTTTTGTAATAAACATACTGTAAAGAAGTTACATAATTGAAGATGATTAGATAATATCAGAAGGTAGGTGATAATACGCTTCTCCAACGAAGTTATTGTAACGATTGGAGATAAAAGGCAAATCAAATAGACCGCAACTTTATTTATTACCCAAGCTGTTTGCTTTTCTAAATGGTTAATGAAGATGATTTTCTTTTCTAACATAAATGTCTTGTAATTGAAAATGATCCAAATACCCTAAAATTCTGATCCATTCCAGACAATAGCTTGAATTTTGTCTGAAAATAAAAATGTGAACCTTTCAAACCATCATTCAATTTCAGAAGCCACTGCATTATGACCTTACATTGTCGTGCTTAAAAAAATTAAGTAAATCTTTCAGACGTTACTCTGTGAATGTGTTGCTTAAAAATTTTGTAGGTATTACAAAAGATTTTGGAATTAATTTTGATTTCCTGTGTCAGAAATTCAGTGAGAAAAATGAATAATTTCTTTCTTCCCAAAACACTGTAAGCGTGATTTTCTTGGTCGGAGTCGTTTTAAATACCCTTGATCTCAGAACCTCGATGACAATATTCCCTAAATTGTCTTAAATTGTTCTCAAGGTCCTAATGATGAACCTGATTAATCTCCGGCAAGGAAATCATCCCTCTCCGAACAATATTGGTTGAGGATTCGTTGACAAACTTGTTTCCATTGCTTCTTCACGGTATCTGCTTGCCGTCTCGGGAGCTATCTGAAACCAATTTTTCTTTAGATTAGTGTCTATATGATGTTCTGAACTCTTTTTTTGAGTAATATCTTTCTTCGGAGCAATGTATCTTTGATTCGCATATTCTCATTTTGCCACATTGAAATCGGTCTTTCTGGTCTTCCCTAATCAAGCACACTCATCCATCTCTACTGCAGATATTAATCAGTATGTGAAATTCGATCGGCGTACAACTTTCTGCGCCAAAAATCCTACCACTGATCAATGTTTTATACTTTATACGAAACTGACATAGTACTCATGTCAATTGATAGCCTTTCTTCCATACTAGCGCACAGTGAACTGAAACTAGACATGTTTTACATGGCTATGTACTACCTTATTCTTTCATTTGTTTACACGGGTTTCTTTCTATACTGTTAAAGACTACCCGAATGGAGACGTATATATATATATATATATATATATATATATATATATATATATATATATATATATATATATATATATATATATATATATATATATATATATATATATATATATATATATATATATATATATTGCCTGTGCAACTGGTGAGGCGAAAATAATTGAGTTCTAAAATAGGAATTATGCTATTATGCCAAAATTTTGTGAATATCTTTTTGAACCTAGTCAGTAAAAAACCTAATTCATTTTTCCATTGACTAAGATTTCCTAACGTATCATCGCTTTAAGAACAATGGTAAAATGTCCCTTCCAAAGCTAGGGTCATACCCATGAGTTGTGGTGCATATATATATATATATATATATATATATATATATATATATATATATATATATATATATATATATATATATATATATATATATATATATATATATATATATATATATATATATATATATATATATATATTTAAATTAAAAAAAAACTTTTTTATTTTTTAAATTATTTTCTTTGTTCCCGAAAGGAAGATGTGATTT
>SEYY01018951.1:5000-15000 GCA_009176605.1 Armadillidium nasatum | reverse complement strand
TTTAACAGCAATTTTACCAAATTTTACATTTTAAAAGTTTTACAGAATTCATGTAGGATATCTTATATATTATATCCACACATGTAAACTTTTTTCAAATATAAACAATATTGTAATACGGTTGAATGTCAATATATTTTCAAATGTTGTTAATTTATAGCTATAAACATTTAATTTTTATTATTAAAACTATATGAACTCTACTTGTCCTTGCCTTTAGTGATGGGGTAGTTAGAATGGCATTAATATTGTTTATTGGTTTATGACAGTTCTCTCTTGTTTGTGGCAATTAAAAATATTTAGAACCACTCATGTGTAAAAAGTATTTTATAATTATTAAATATTTCACTATGATACTAAACCAATCCATTTTTTTTTTATCATAAGTACAAATAACAAAATCTCCCATCTTTGGATTAATACTTGACTGTTTTTGAGTAGCAATTTCCTTTTCATTTCCTACTAAGCCAATTGAAAGTTTAAAGACTTCTATATTTTCAACCTTTAGACAAACAGAACGATGGAAACTTTGTGTGCCTGTTATGGTGCTTGCTAATTTAAACCTGTTTTTTTTAAGAAGAGTTTCTTTTTCATAAATTTTCTCAGATGTGATGTACAGAAAATTTTCTTACCAAAGTGTTTCAAACAAAATATGTATATGTCTTCAGGTAAGAGAATTTTTTGCTAAAATCTTTGCAAGCTTGCATTTTCTGTTCCCCTCTTAAGAGTTCTACCAATTTTATCATAGTCATTTTTGCCATGAGAAGTGGCAAGAAAAATGTCATTCCCAATTAACACTTGAGGTACTCATTTTGGGTGATTTTGCAGAAAATTATTCCTTTATTGTCCAAGATGGCGCACAGGGAAATTTTTTGTACTGTCTAACCATTTGTAATGTACTTCAAAAGATGTGTCAGATAAAATACTTCGCTCATTATTGTTTTCTGTCACCATACATACATCATAATTCAACGGTGTCGTATACATTCTTTTCTAAGTTGGTTCCAGAGGTATTAAAGAATCTGCCTAAACCTTAAAAAAATCAGTTACTTCATAGATGGCTGTGCTGCACAGTATAAGAACAGGTTTAATTTTTTAAATATTTGCATACACAAACAGATTTTGGTGTCTAAATTGTGAATAGCATTTTTTTGCCACTCATGGCAAAAATAACTATAATGGTGGAACTGTTAAGAGGACAGCAGAAAAAGCATGCTTGTAAAGAACCTTTAGTCAACAAATTCTCTCACCTGAAGACGTACAAATTTTTTTTGCGAACACTTTGGTAAGAAAATTAATTTTCTCTTCATAAAATCTCGAGTCTTTTGTAAACCATGTTTAAATTAGAAAGTACTATAACAGGCGCACAGAGTTTTCATCGTTTTGTTTCCCAAATGATGAAAATTATGTCTTTGAACTTTCAACCGACTTAGTAGGAAATGAAAAGAAAATCTCTATTCAAACACAGTAAAATATTCATAAAGCTAATATTAATCCAAAAGTGGGAGATTTTGTTATATATACTTATGATAAAAAAAAAAATGGATTGGTCTAGTAACATATTATGATGAAATATATTATAAAATCGACTTTTTATACTGGAGTGGTTTTAAATATTTTTATTTTCCACAAATAAGAGTTAACTGGCATTCACCATTAGACAATATTGCCCCACCACTAAAGGCAAGCACAAATAGGGTTCAGTATACATTTTAGTAACAAATTAAAAATAAATGTTTATAGTTATCAATTAACAACATTTGACAAAATATTGACATTCAACCATATTACAATATTGTTTATTTTTGAAAAAGTTTACAAGTGAGAATATAATATATAAATATAAGACCTCCTACATGAGTCTGTAAAACTTTTTGGAGTAAATGTATTCAATTAGTTTTATTAATTATAAATACGATAATTAATGTAATACACTAAAACATTAAATATTAGTAAATAATATACAAATTAAGAAATTTTACCGTAAAACTTTGAGTAAAAAAAATAATAAAAAATAAATATATAATATATATATATATATATATATATATATATATATATATATTATATATATATATATATATATATATATATATATATATATATATATATATATATATATATATATATATATATATATATATTAGTGATGGATCGGATGTCATTTTTTCTCATTTGCGGATGCGGATGTTGAATTTTCGTCCAGTGCGGATGCGGATGTTGAATTTTCGAAAATGCGGATGCGGATGTTGAATTTTTCAAAAATGCGGATGCGGATGTCAATTTTGATGAGGACGCGAATGCAAAAATGCATCACAAAAAAAAAAAAAAAAAAAAAAAAAAAAAAAAAATAATATATATATATATATATATATATATATATATATATATATATATATATATATATATATATATATATATATATATATATATATATATATATATATATATATATATATATATATTAACTCTCCTAACTACAGTCTTGCCAAATTTTTAGTTCCTATCTTAGATCCTCTAACTAAAAACCAGTATACCTTAACAGACACTATCGACTTTATCAATTGCCTAAATTCTTCTTCTTTTGGCACTTGCTTCATGACAAGCTTTGATATTGAATTTTTTATGCAAATCTTCCGATTTCTGAAACCATCAACATAATAACTAATGAATTATTTCACAACAATTAAAACATTATGAGAATGGATCATCTCATTCACCAAATTTTTAAAATTATCTGTTGAAGATTATATATTCCTTTTCGACGGGGAACTATATCCAAATTGATGGTATGGCTATGGGCTCTCCTTTAGGTCCTGCTTTTGCATATAGCTTTCTCTGTTATTATGAAAAACAATGGATCAGGCAATGCCCCACTCTATTCAAACCCCTTCTCTATCGCCGCTACATGGATGACTGCTTCGTAGTTTTCAAGGAAAAAGCTCATGCCAATATGTTTCTACAGTATATGAATGAGAGACAACAGCATGAGATTCACTATGGAACAAGAAGTTAAAATAATTCCCTATTTTTTCTAGATGTATATGTTACGCATATTAACAACATATTTAAAACATCTGTTTATAAAAAGCCTACTTCTACCTTTCTTGCTACAAACTATTTTAGCAATATACCTCTTAAGTTTATTCTATCAGGTCTAAGATCTAGAATCTATAGAGCATTTAAAATTTGCTCTGACTGGCATTTATTCCATAAAGAGATGGAATTTATTAAAATTCTTTTTCATTTTCATTTATTCCCTAAGTTCCAAGTGGAAAAAAGTATTAACGAGTTTTTCGCTGATATCTTTAGAGCTACTCATCATTTTCCTACTGTTCCTAAGCAAAAAAATATATCTAAAACTTCCGTATTTAGGGTCCCTTACATCCCAACTTAAAAATATTCTTACTGTACTTGACGCTACAATCCCCCAGTGCCAGTTTATTCTTACAAATTATAACTCCCTCTCAATTCACACTTTCTTCAGACACAAGGAATCTATCCCAATGCTTCTCAGATCCTCATTAATTTATTTATTTAAGTGTGCCAGCTGTAATGCAGCATATGTAAGACAAACTGGTCTACATTTAAAAGTGAGGATTGATAACATAGAGGAGTTTCCTTCAGAACTGACCTTCCTCTTTCCTCTTCTGAACACTCTGCCATAAGAGACCATGGAGATAGCCACTCTTTTTCTTCTTCCGATTTCTCCATAATTAATGAACACAGAAAATTAATGAAAGAAAAAGGGTGGGTATGTCCATGGTCTTTTATGGCAGAGTGTACAGGAGAGCAAAGAGGATGGTCTGTTCTAAAGGAAACTCCTCTATGCTTATCAATCCTTACTTTCAATTGTAGACCAGTTTGGCCTACATATGCCGCATTACAGCTGGCACACTTAAATAAATAAATGAGAATCTGAGCATTGGGTGAAATTCTTTGTGTCTGAAGAAACTATAAATTGAGAGGGAGTTATAATTTATGAGAATGAACTGGCGTTGCGGGAATGTAATTTCAAATATAGTAAGAATATTTCTATTAAGTTGAGATGTAAGTGATCCTATATAAACAGAAGTTTTAAGTATATTTTTTTGTTTGGGTACAATAGGAAAATGAAGAGTGGGTTTGAAGATTTTAGTGAGACACTCGTTAATTAATACTTTTACCACTTGGAACTTGGGAATAAATTAAAATGAAAAAGTATTTTCATAAAATTCTGTTTGTATGGAAATATATATATATATATATATATATATATATATATATATATATATATTATATATATATATATATAAATATATATATATAATATATATATATATATATATATTATATATATATATATTATAATATATATATATATAATTAGTGATGAATCGCATGCCACATTTTCTCATTTGCGGATGCGGATGCGGATGCGGATGTTGAATTTTCGAAAGTGCGGATGCGGATGTTGAATTTTCGAAAATGCGGATGCGGATGTTGATTTTGGTGCGGATGCCATCACTAATATATATATATAAAATTTGGTAAAATTGCTTTTATACCACTTTTTCATTTAATTTTTAAAAATATTCTTTACTTTTGTATCACCATTTTATTATTCCAAATTAAAGATTAAAGGTCAAAGTTAAATAAAATTTAAAATTTTTTTAAAATTTTTGTCCACGAGGGTGAGGAGGGTTGGGGAAAAATTTATTTATCGATATTTTTTTTCAGGTTTGTTATATCAAAATGATTTTAGCATAATTGGGTTCGTCTTGCTTAGCTGATTTCAATGATATATATTTTATCCTAAAAATTAATAGTTATACGGCTTTGGATGCCCATAAATCAAAAACTGTAAGCCCTACGGGTTACCCTAAGGCAAGAGTTCAAGGCTAGGGGACTTCTAAACTCAATCTCGTTACTCTTTATCTTTACAATATGAACTTGGCGCTATATTTTCTATCAAATTTAATTTCCTTCACTTCAAAGCTTACATTTGTGTTCACCTCATGGATTTTCCTTAGTTCCTTAGGTACGAACTTGTCATCTTGAGATAAAGAATTAAGAGTAAAATCTAATTTTCATTTATAGACTTATAATAAATTGAATAAGTTTCGATAAAATTATATCTCAAAATCTATAGAGGAGCAACAAATCTTTCAAGATAATGGACTTTCGGCTTTTAATGAAAAATTAAACCTTAACATTAAGAATTTAAATTTGGAAACATGAGGTTTGGAAATCGACGACAGGATCGGATCATGTGAAGAGAAATAAATGCAAGGACGACAGGACTAGCCATCCGGCCTTGTGATTACTCTGTCAATGGCTTGTAACTACTCCAGAACCAGCATTGGAAGCCATAGCTCGGAGAAGCACAATCTTTTGAAGACCCCTGGGAGAGAGTGTTTAGAGGTTAGTTTGAAAACGATGCTGGTCCTACTGAAAGGGTAAAAACCCTACCTGAGAGTCTGGATAAGACTTATGGACCGGCATGGAGACGAACGAGCCGAAAAACATGATCTTTTAGAGGGCTCTGGGAGAACTTCTATAAGCAGATGGGGAAAGATGCTGGTTCCACTGACAGGGTGAAAACCCTTCCTGGGAGAGGTTGTTGTAGATTGTAGATAGTAGACTTCTACAAGGTAAATGATTATTTATTATATATAACCATAGGCCTAATTTACATTTCTCTTAAATTATTATTGCTCCTATGGTTTCTTATATTTACTATATTTTAAAAGTAGTTGATCCAGGCTCGGACCTCACTATCTTATATATGATCACTTTTATCTTGTAGAAAGTTTACTGCCTTCGCGTCATTTTTGCTTATGGATAGATGAATAGATTTTTTCTTTATTCTCTCAATCAATTTCCGTAAACTTCAGATTTTTTGTTGTTGTAGTTCCAACATTTGTAATACAATAATATTCACTCAAAATACAGATATGTATTAACGTATTTATAGGCATCCACTGCATTCCGTAAAGGTTCGCTATATATATATATATATATATATATATATATATATATATATATATATATATATATATATATATATATATATATATATATATATATATATATATATATATATATATATATATATATATATATATATATATATATATCCTGAGAAATTAAAAAAACATTTTTAAAGATGATTGTTTGGAAAACTAAAGCATAAAATTGGAAAATATATATTGTGAAATTACAGATTTTTTTATGCAGACTAGGTATTTTGTGGGTATATATATATATATATATATATATATATATATATATATATATATATATATATATATATATATATATATATATATATATATATATATATATATATATATATATATATATATATATATATATATTTTTTTTTTTTTTTTTTTTTTTTTTTTTTTTTTTTTTTTTTGATAAAAAGGCAGATATGATTATTTTAAAAAATCCTGATGACTCGAAAAAAAAAAAAAAAAAAAAACATACACAGTATTTATGACGAATTTCAAACGGCACTTTTCGTAGGCTTTGTTTGTACAGGCAAGTATAGTTTAAATTCTGCCGGTAGTTCTTCTTCTGAGTAAAGACGATCTGCAAAGTATACTCTACGAATTCTACAGTTCGCATGAATTTGCACTCTTAAGGTCTCAACGTAGTTTGTGCCGTAAGCTCTTCTAACAAAATCTGCCAAATTAAAAACAATCTGGTTCCATCCTTCATCAAGTCTCATCGGCATTGTACAAATGAAAGGTTTTACTCTCGTTGTGGACTGGTAATTACTTGCCCTAAATCTTCTACGAACATTTTTATCATCCAACACCTAAAAAAAAAAAATTTTTTTTCATGTATATATATATATTTTTTAAAATTAAGAATATTTGATGTATATAAACATTTCTTTATTAGAGTTCATGATTCATACCTGTACTTCAAAAGTAAAATATTTGTTTAGATTTTTCACAATCATTACTAAGTATGGAAGTTTAATACCAAGTGTTTTCTTTGGATCTGATGGACATGTAATGTACGTTGTGCTGATATATATATATATATATATATATATATATATATATATATATATATATATATATATATATATATATATATATATATATATATATATATATATATATATATATATATATATATATATATATATATATATATATATATATATATATATATATATATATATATATATATATATATATATATATATATATATATATATATATATATATATATATATATATATATATATATATATATATATATATATATATATATATATATATATATATATATATATATATATATATATATATATATATATATATATATATATATTATATTTATTTCCAATACAATATTGAATATATATTGTTATTTTTGATATATTTTACCTATAAAATATATATATATAAAATAATAATAATAATAAATCTAACGGAAACTCGTGTTCCTTTTTTCCTTAATGAAAATACCTATTTAAAATGTATTTCCCTACTCAGGTGACAACCAATAAATTTTTAAATATTAGTTCACCCGATTATATATAACAAATGCCTCGATGTAAAATACCATTACATAAAAACCTCACTGCATAATGTTATACAGATATGAACGTGTGTGTAAATTACTTCAGTTTATTATAATATAGGCCTATATTGTAAGATTTTCTATATTCTTAGTGAACTTTTAGTTGAATAAAATAATTCTTATTGTCCGATAACTTCGTGAATTTTTAAGGTCGAGTGAAGAAATAAGATAAAAATTGAAAATATGAAAACCAAAATATGATAGTATAGTAACAAACATTTTTCAAACTTTGAAGGCTGCATCTGCATACTCAAAATAAAAAAAAAACCTCTGTGATAGAATTTATTAGCTTTGGAAAAAATTTTGGCGCCTTCAGAAAAGGCGTTTCTAGAACCAATAAAACTTTGTTACTGCACCGAACTCGAAATGCTTGGCAAAATATCTAGGTATAGATTTATAAATTTGTAACAAATGGTAAATTAGGAATATATATTGTTTAATCAGTAGAATTAAGGAAAATTGCCCTCACAGATAGTAAAAGTAGGTTATAAAAGTTTATAAAATTTAAAAATGTGTATCAGCTATCAGTCTGAAATTGTACAACGAACAACATTTAGGTTAAAAATTTAAATTGGGGTACATTTTCTTTTTGTAAAAGAAGGTTCTGAAACTTTTACAGTAGGTATATCCAATTTCATAATAATTTTATCGTTTGGAGTAATTGTTAACGCTTAGCAAAATTAAAATTCCTTTTTGCTTATATCTAGTCTTCTAACAACAAAACGAGGCCCTAATACGTATATCATCTTATTGAGAACACTAATAAACCTTTATGAGGAGACCCTCATAAATACACCAATTCTAGAGACTATCGAGTCTCAGTCTGAGTTGATTGATACTATTTCCATAAGGTTCAGGTTACTGGTAGTGATGGAACGATTAAGAATTTTTTGACGATGAAATTGAAAAAGTATATTTTAAGAATCTCCATCGTTTTATTAAATCTTACAATTTTATAATGAGGAGGAAATAAATTCTCTTTTATTCAAATGTGTAAATATATGTAGTTTTAATATAAAGCCCAGGGTGTCGCTCTCGCTCCCAGATTGGCCAGATATGCATTTATAGACATCAAAGTACTAGTCAAACGAACATCTTCAATGAATTCGTAATTCATTTGGATGACGAGGAAGTCTGTCCTGGCTATTTTCAACAGGATAGAGCCACTTGCCACACGTTCAACCCGTACAAAACGTCAGCATGTACAAAATCTAGTCCTTCTTTGAAGATCGGGTCATTTCCAGGTGACTTCACGCCGGATTTCTTCCCATGGGGCACACTGAAAGTGAAAGTGTATTGCAACAATTCATGTACAACATTCAGCAGACAATTGAAGATGTAATTCCCAATATGTTGTCGGAAACATTCTGTAACATGAAAAAAAAAGTGTGCAGGCATGTTTTGATGCAAATTGCGATCACTTCCAACACTTGTTATGATGTCAGAAAGATTCTCACTTTGAGGAATCTATGTGAGGATATTGAGAATCAGTCTGAAGCTGCCAGCTGTCATAGCTGACCCACAGGTATTATATATATATATATATATATATATATATATATATATATATATATATATATATATATATATATATATATATATATATATATATATATATATATATATATATATATATATATATATATATATATATATATATATATATATATATAAAATCCACTTCATTTCTTCTCAAGACTATGACAAAAGTGCTTGATTGGCACATAAATTTGGAGACTTCAATAGAAAAATCAACCCACCATAACAATAGCCCTATTAATCAGATATATCAACCGTTGATGCCCTTCAAAATTTTGTTTCAAAGCTAAAAAAAATATTAGAATATAAAAGACTGTGCTCCTTCTTGGAAATACAGGAACATTTGAAAAAAAAACATATATATATATATATATATATATATATATATATATATATATATATATATATATATATATATATATATATATATATATATATATATATATATATATATATATATATATATATATATATATATATCCTCTGGTGGGCAAAGGCCAAAGGCCTACCATAATCCACCAGAGTTGGGGAGTATTCGAAATCGGGTCGCTAATGGTCGACGTAACCCGATACACGGAGTTTAAAAGTGTACAAGTCAAAGGAAGTTGGGAAAACAGATGAAGGGAGTGTGTTCCAGACTTTACAAGTAGAGTACATGTAAGAGTGAGCATAGCGGTTAAGTCTGGGGTCGGAGAGCTGGACAGAGAAAAGATGAGACTGTGCAGAAAGTCGTGTCGCATGGGCCCTTCTCAACGGAGGAGGTATGCGACGTGAGAGTTCAGAAGAGCAATGTCCGTTGTAATAGCGATAGTATAGAGAAAGTGACGCAACAATTCGACGGGAAGAAAGAGATTGGAGAGAGTTTGATAAGACGAAA
>SEYY01018950.1:37500-45976 GCA_009176605.1 Armadillidium nasatum | reverse complement strand
AGAGAAGATCACAGAGAGAAGGATAGATTCCGAAAGAATGTATAAAAAAAAAAATACTCAAATTAAAAATATTCAAAATATCCAAAAATAAAAAGAAATATTCATAATATTGAAGATTAAAAATAATGAACATATTATAAATTTAATAAAATTTCAAAATATTCAAAAGATTAAATATTCAAATATTCAGATATTAAATATTCAAAATATTCAATAAACTGAAAAAAAAACAACGTCTTAAACCAAAAGTAAATAAAAATGGTTCAGTGACCCAAATAACAAAGGAGTATTATAATATATTCATGTGTGCCTCCATATATATATATATATATATATATATAATATATATATATATATATATATATATATATATATATATATATATATATATATATAATATATATATATATATATATATATATATATATATATATATATATATATATATATAATATATTATATATATATATATATATAATATATATATATATATATATATATTTATGTTTGGTATGTTTGTATATGTATGTGACAGTGATAGTGTTCGTTATGATCTTGTTTTAGTCCTTGTTAGAAAATCAGTTTCCATTCGAAACAGGAATTGGATTGTGAAATTTGTCTATCATCAATAAATAGCAACGAAGCAAGGCTGAATATTTTCTTTATGGAAAGCAAGGACAGCGAGATCACAAAGACATGAATCTCTTTTCTAAGAGGAACTCGTTTCAGCTCGGCTGAATAAAAGCGACTTGTAAGTGTTTGGCCATTAAAATCAACCTTGGCGTCACTAACGGCAAATTATGTTCCTCAAGTAATTGCAGCTTGCTATGTCTCACGCTCCAATAGTGTAATGGATAACAGATATATACTGATATAATATATACTATATTATATATATATATATATATATATATATAATATATATATATATATATATATATATATTATATATATATATATATAATATTATATATATATATATATATATAAATATATATATATATATATATATATATAATATATATATATAATATATATATATATATATATATATATATATATATATATATATATATATATATATGTATATATATATATATATATATATATATATATATATATATATATATATAGACTATATATATATATATAATATATATATATAATATATATATATATATATATATATATATGAAAAGGTAATATGTATGTATATTACAAAGGTTATCCAATTAATCTATTGGAGTTCATGAGGCAACATTCTTTTGATATATTATAAATCTCTTTCCGCCTTCTTCTTCTTCTTCTTCTTCAACATTTTATTTTCATCTTTCCTTCCCGAAATCACCTTCCACCGTCTTGAGAGTGCAAGGCGTAATAAATAAGTCTGAGCGGTTTTTATCTTGTTACCTTTCTTGTCTATATCTGACTTAAAGTGTTCTCACATTTAAGCTCATTAAATTACTTGAAAGTTAATCTTTGCTCGAAGAAGAGCCAGAGCTCGTTTAAAAGCCTGTAAAGGCACTCATTTATTAATACGATGAAGATCAAAGTAAATCTTTCAAGATATTCAGCAACTTAATTTGTGTGCGTTTCGCTTTTGCTAGACTTAATCGGAAGATAACTTAATTCCTTTTAAAATCGCTTTGGATATTCACCTGTAAGATAATGAGAGAACAAATATACACTCGTTTTCCACGCACACACACACATACATACTCAAACGTACGTAGAACAACCAAATTATAGGATTTTGCTGTAAAAAAAATAAAAACTTTGATTCAACCAGTTGTCTTTCACTCAATCTGACAAATTTTAGCTAAAATCGGTCTTAAATGTTCTGAAATTAAATCTCTGCAGTTTGGAGGTTTTATTCTTATTGGAGGAAGGATAGAAATACCTTTAATTAATTGATTGATTTACAATAGTACATTTTCTCTAAGTATTAACGATAATTTTGCCCTTTTTAGGTTCATTTAACGTAAGTGATGAACTACTTTGATATTTATACATCAGTAAAGAAATATTATTTATTTATTTATTTATGTACTTGTTTATTTATAATTTATTTATTTGATATTTGTTGGTTTGTACTGGATGAAATATAGTATTTTTTAATTTTCTGATGCAAAAATAGATTATATTTATATATTTAATTATTTATGTTATTAAAATTGATATATTATATACTTATGTCTTTTGTTTTCTTTCATTGGATAGATATATTCCAAAATATTTGATAACTTAGTTTCAGAACCTTTTGTAAAAGGGAATCTCGCTTTCAATACCTATTAACTCTGACTGAAGCTAAGTGATTTCAATAAATTTATACAGTTTAAGAGCGGGCAACCTTAAACTGCAACTTATTGAAAACTCTTTAATTGCTAGCTGTTATGCCTTATTTCCAGTCACCTCTGTTCTGTGGAACTCCCTGTCATTTTCTGTTTTGCTGTATTTAATCTTCCTATCTTTAATACCTTTTAGATTTGGGATTGGGTGCGTTTTCTTTTCTTTTTTAATTATACTCTCTCCCTCTTTCTCATTTACTCTATTTCTTTCTTTCTTTTTACTCCCTCTCTCTCTCTCTATGCAATAAGTATAAATCTTTATGATGAAAAATCGCATATTTTAATCTCTTCTTCTATTCTGATATTTACAGAAATTTGAAATTTTTTCTCCGTTTCAAATGAGATTGTTTTCAAACGAACCAGTTTCGTTCTTCAAAATGCCTTTGCTCCATTTTTCAGCGTTTGAAGACTTCTGGAACGTAGAGGACCACTTGAACTCTTCCTAAGAATATTGAGTCAGACAATAAGTAGATTTTCTTGTGTGCACACTTCACATAAAAGTGTTTCCGAAAGATTTTTTTTTTTGAAGGCTTGACCTGTCTGTAGACGATCACATGACATAAATTGCCAACTACAAAAGCATTTGAAAAGCAAACAATGAGTATTGTTTGCGTTTCGATTTTAAAATAAGAATATTTATACTGCTGTAACCTAACCTGCCCACTCCACTTTCCTGAAGACTTCATCCCGGAATCGTGACAATAAGTCCTCTCGCCCTTTCTGGCATTTTGCCAAAAAATGTCAAAACTTTCTCTGTATCTTCTGACGGTACAATCCTCTAAAACTCTTTGCTCAAACTTTTTAAATTCAACCTTATTCCGGAGCTGATGCCTAAAATTGTAATAAAGACGTCATCTTGCTCTCTCTGATAACACTAAGAAGGCGTACGGTCCTGATGGTATGCTTGTTTCCGCCCTCTAACTATCGTCTATTTCTTTAACCTCCCGTTTCGAATTTCCTAAATTTCTTGAGTATGGCTTTCAAAGAAACGCTCTACTGGTGACTAATTTCGGTGAATCTTTTGCTGTCGCGCTGACATATCGAAAGCTTTGATAGAGTCTGGCACAAAGCTTTGATTTCCAAACTTTCCCTCTTTCGAAATCTATCCTTCTCTCTCTCTCCGGTCGTTCTATAGCAGCTGTTGTAGACGGCCACCGTTCATCCTATAAATCTATTAATAGTGGTGTTCCTCAAGGATCTGTCCTATCCCCAACACTTTTTCTTTTTTCATTAATGACCTCTCTCTATTACTTCATTCCTATCCCCTTGAAAAGACGCCCCTCCCAGCAACAGTAATAGAGGCAAGGAGGGTGGCCTTGGAGCAAAAACCTCTGATCTATCTCTCTCAATTGGGGCAAGAAAACATGGTCGTTTTCAATGCCTCAAAAACTCAATTCCTCCATCTCTCTACTCGACACAATCTTCCACACAACTACGATATCTTCTTCGAAAACACGCAACTCAAACCTTCATCTCTCCTTAATATTCTCGGTGTTTCTTTTCTCGTGATCTTTCTTGGAAAGATAAAACCTCTCTTTCTAAAACAAGCTTCTAAGAGGTTGGGTGTTCTGAGGCGCCTTCAGTATTTCTTCACACCACCCCAGTTGCTTGCTCTGTATAGGGGTGTTGTTCGCCCCTGTATGGAGTATGCGTCACATCTGGGGTGGTTCCACACACACAGCTCTCCTGGAAAAGGTGGAGTCTAGAGCTTTTCGCCTTATCAATTCTCCTGCTCTCACTAATTCTCTCCAATCTCTTTCTGCCCGTCGAAATGTTGCGTCACTCTCTCTCTACTATCGCTATTACAATGGACACTGCTCTTCTGAACTCTCTCGTCGCATACCTCCTCCATTAAGAAGGGCTCGTGCGACTCGTCTTTCTACACAGTCTCATCCTTTCTCTGTCCAACTCTCTGACCCCAGACTTAACCTTATGCTCAATCTTACATTACTCTACTGGTAAAGTCTGGAACACACTCCTTCATCTATTTTCCAATACCTATGACTTAAGCACCTTTAAACTCGTGTATCATATGTCGGCCTGTAAATTGACCATGTTTTTTCCAACTCTGGTGGAATATGGTAGGCTCTGGCCTTTCAAAGATAATAATATAAAAAAAAAAAAAAAAAAAAAAAAAATATATATATATATATTATATATGTCTCCACCATTTAATCTGATCTTTCGCTGGCAGGATAGTTTAGTTAGTCTGAATTTATAGGGAAGAAATTATTGCTGATACCATGTGAAATAATTTCACAGACTCTGTTGGATAACCATTCTCACTAGACCTCAAATCGCACGGGTTGTTTGCATCATCAACATACCTGATTATTTGAAATCAAATCAATTTGACAGTCTGTATGGGAGTGTTAGTGAGGGGGTATGTTTTTGTACCACATAATGTTTTGCTGTATGTGGTGGTTGCATTGTCTATTTTTGATGTATGAGTAATAGAGTTGGTCATCGCACCAGACCAGTGCGATGGAGTGTGACACACAATTCTAGTGTTCTGGTGTAGTGAGGTGAGAAAAAATGACTGGTAATTTAGTACAGTGAGGATAATTGCGGTGGTTGGCCAACATTAGAGCTGGGGAAATTGCACATTGCATAAATGTATTATATTTTACAGAAAGTCTCTTATACAAGATATAATATTTTAAATTCGAACCGACGCTTGGTTTGTTAAGTTTGACAATTTGCAGTCAAATACAGAGAAAGGTATTCAAACTTAAGTCAAACAATTGACTAATTTCAGGAGAATGAATACTTTATTATGAATTGAAATTTATTTTCTTTTGATCTATAATTCTTAATTTATGCTTTCTTTTATCTTATGTGATACATCTTTAATTAATGCTTAAGAGAAGAATTGTTAGAAAAGCTGTAAAGTTGCTGGAAGCTTGAATGGGTGCTAGAAGTCTTATCAGGCAAAAATTTGCATTGCTTTACTTCCATAGGGAAATTTAAATTTCAGATAGTTTAACCTTTTTTCTCTTATTATGGAAAGATATTATTTTAGTTCAAATTTTTTAACATTTTATAAAAATTCAATATGAATTTTTAAGAAGGATAAAAAAAAAAAAAAAAAAATCCCATTTGATACAAATAAACGATTCTTTTGCTGTAAGAAATATGATGAAAAAAAACTAATTATTTTTTATCATTCCTTCCCAATAAATAGTTTGTTATTTTACTAACAAAGAAATTCACAAATTAATCTTAAGAATCACGAAAAATTACGTTTCCCCTTTTAAAGATAAGTAAATAAACTAATGTTAGTAATCCGTTTTTATTGAAATTTAGGAATGTATCTGGTAAATAAACCCTTTTCAGTGCAACTCTATCAGTTATAAGAGTACCGCAAAAAAAGGCTTCAAATTCGAAAAAGGAAAGGATAAGATGTGATGAAGAAGTTTGTGGTCATTTTGGCTCTGATATGGGGAGAATTTTTCTTTATTTAATATAAGCTCAATTCGTGTGTAAAGTAAACCTCATAAACCGAAATTTCTATCTTCGAAGATACGTGACTAAATCTTTAAATGTATTTGAGTTCAAATCATCCCAAATTGACGATATAAATGCCGAAATTAGAACTTTTTCCAATACTAAGCTTCTTTACTGATATATATATATATATATATATATATATATATATATATATATATATATATATATATATATATAATATATATATATATATATATATATATATATATATATATATATATATATATATATATATATATATATATATATATATATATATATATATATATATATATATATATATATATATATATATATATATATATATATATATATATATATATATATATATACCTAGGATCCCGATATAGTGGGATCGAACCGGCGCCCATAAGCACGTGAGTAAATCACCCTACCGTTCGAGCCAAAAAATATATACTCTTTTCGAAGGCTATTGCAGTCAGTAGTTGACAATCATAGTAAATATTGAGTTCCCTTTCGCTCAAGGTGCCATTGAAATGTTTGCTAAATAAAAATCTTCCAAACGAAATTTTGCTTCTTAAATTTTCCATTCTCGTAATCTTTCTCATAAAGTTCAATTTGTTTCTTTTATAAATCAGTTTCAAAGTAATTTAGGAGGGTGAAGTTGTTTGTTTTGTATAAAGGCGTTTATTGTTAGTTCGTGTTTTTAGTACACTTCGCACACATATGGAATTAATCCACTTGATAGTCATTTCCTCACAATTTTTCAAAATTTCGTTTCTTCAGTTCACCTACTCTTACTCTCTTTTGTCATTTGTTAGTCAAACTTGTGCATCGTATGTCTTGTTCTCTCTTGTTATGAGAATTGACCCCAAAACGCAGCAGGTTGTTTCCTGATTCTGAACTGTGATGTGAATAGTGCTCTTTCCATGATGTGGCTCTACATCTCTTCTATTTGAGATGATAAATGCTATGAGCCCAGCCAGATAATTTTGTTCTGGAGCGTATTATTTCTGAACTACGTGATATCTTTGACGCGATGTCATATAACTAATAATGAAATTTAAAATTATGGTAAGACAAACGCTTTGATTTCCATTTTTATTTTACATATAGGGATATTAATGCATAATATATAACTTTAAAATATTCTAGAATAGAAGGGAACGGTTTGTGTAATTCTGGCATCTCAGTCTTAACCTTTTGGAACCTTATTTTAAAAACCGAAATTATTGGATCAATTATTTAACAAATTTAAATTTATATTAATGATTAAATGAAAATCTCGTGTCTTATATCAAAAATTTTCATTTCCTTTTAAACTTTCAAAAATCTACAAGGAAAACTGGTTCGAATAACATAAGGAAAATTTTCAAATCTTACTGGCCAATTTTTTCAATTTTTAAGAATTTTTAAATCGACTAATAAAAAATGTTAGACATTTGAAAATTTATAAAACTATTTTGTACTAAAAGTTAAAGCTGTGAATGAAATAAAGAATTTTTTTAGTATCATAATAAAAAAAAGGAAACATTTTACTACTTGGAATAAACAGTTTTTAATGGTTCTTTTGGATAACAGCAATATTATTAAAGTGAAAAAATTTCCAAAACTCTTTTTGCATCATAAATGTATTCAAATTTTTATTTTATAATTTATAGAAAAGACTGAGAAATATTGCAAAGGGTGAGCCTGACCATAAAACAAATTCATAGATTTGCAGTCTATGTTAAAGATTATGTATACAGTATATATGTATATATAGTATATACTATATATATATATATATATATATATATATATATATATATATATATATATATATATATATATATATATTATATATATATATATATATATATATATATATATATATATATATATATATATATAATAAATATATATATATATATATTATATTTAAATATTTTTAATTTTTTTTTTTTAAATTTTTATTTATTTTTTAAAATAATAATAATATAATAAATATAATAATAATAATAATAATAATAATAATAATAATAATAATATAATAATAATAATAATAATAATAATAATAATAATAATAATAAACTTTACCTGTCTTTCTGACAAAGCGTTTCTCTATTTTTGACTTATTTTTAGATCTTTAATTCAATTTGATTGTGAAAAGAAAAAAATGTAACAAGCTCTTAATGACGCATGTACACCGAGGAACCTAAACATTAACAAATTATAAAAATAGAAGCAAAAAAGCAGAAAAAAAGCAAAGAAAAGCAGAAAAAAAGCTTTTACTTCTCTTTATAAAATTAACTCGAGAACTGTAAGGAAGAGATCTCATAAGAAAATAATATGAAATGTAAACGCGAGGGGAAACTGTTTGTCTCTGAGGAAAAGGCAAAAGAGCTTCTAACAAAAGAAAAGCTTTTTGAAATGCGATTTTATTCTTTAATAATTCCCTGTCCCTTAATTATAAATAAAAAGAAGACGTCTGCTTCAACAATTATACATATGTTTGGTGTTTTTTTTTTAAATGATATTCTTTTTCTATGAGGAATTGTTTATTTTATGTGTATTTGTTAAGAAAGAACATATTTTATGATGTTAAGGAAGATTTTTATTGTAATATTAATGGAAAATGCTTTGATGCACCATGCAATGTATTCTTTTTGAAGGTT
>SEYY01018950.1:22500-32500 GCA_009176605.1 Armadillidium nasatum | reverse complement strand
ATATATATATATATATATATATATATATATATATATATATATATATATATATATATATATATATATATATATATATATATATATATATATATATAATATATATATATATATATATATATATATATATATATATATATATATATATATATATATATATATATATATATATATATAATATATTCTGGCGGGCAAAAGACAAGAAGCTTTGCCGATTTTCACCAGAATTGAGGGATAACAGAATCAAGGTCGATTAAAGGCCGACAGGTCCCGATACAAGGCATTTGAAAACGTGCAAGTCAAAGGAAGTTGAGAAAACAGATAAAGGGAGTGTGCTCTAGATTCTACCGGTAAAGTACACGTAAGACTGAGCATAGCGGTTAAGTCTTAGGTTAGAGAGCTGGAGAAAGAAAGGATGAGGCTTTGTAAGGAGGCGTATCGCGCGAGCTCTTCTCAATGGAGGAGGTATGCGTCGAGAGAGTTCAGAAGAGTAGTAGTACTAATAGTTTCGTTATAATAGCGATAGTACAGAGAGAGTGACGCAATAACAACAACAACAACAACAATAAAACAATAATAATAATAATAATAATAATAATAATAATATAATAATAATAATAATAATAATAATAATAATAATAATAATAATAATAATAGTAATAGAGATTTATCCAAGTTCAAAAACTATTGTGATAAATCTTATATATGAAGATCAATTATACATTTTGTTTCTTTTAAGAATAATTAATAATTTTTAGAATTTTTACTTTTAAAATTTTGTTTGTACTTTATTTTTTTGAGTACATTAAGTTCAAGAAATAAGTACAAAACTATGATTTTTGAAAACCTCAAGTACAAAGACAAGTACAAGTAGTTTGTACTTGAGCCCAAACCTATATATATATATATATATAATATATATATATATATATATATATATATATAATATATATATATATATATATATATATATATATATATATATATATATATATATTATATAATATAATTAAAAATGGTCATTCTTTTGCTACTTCTGAAACTAGCGCTTCTAAAAACAAAAGTCGCAATTAAAATATTCGCCTAATTATAAGAACCTCTTAAGCAATCTCACATTATCAATCAATCTCAATCTCCATACACAATCTCAGTACCTCTTGATTCCCGCTTTCCATGAGGAGAACCCTTCTCTTATTCTTACATTTCTATTTTAATCTCTTCTCTTTACTATACAAATATCACGTAAGTCTTTTATTTCCTAAATCTCAACACATTTTTTACATTTTAGTATTTAATGTAAAGATTTCACATCTGAACAAAGTTCTGAACAGTTGAAATAAATATACAACAAACAATTTCATTTACCTACAGAGAAGTTAAATATATATATATATATATATATATATATATATATATATATATATAATATATATATATATATATAATATATATATATATATATATATATATATATATATATAGTTTATTATAATTGCTTTACTTAATTATTTTGCATTTTTCAATTACGAGCACAAAACATTTAGTATAAAAATTCTTTTCTTAAGACCATTAAGCAGATGAATACGTAATATATTATAAAAGCAGCCTCGATCTCATCTGGCAATTTCAATTGAAAATTAAAATTTAATGAGGAACTCGTTAATGTTTTTCAGAAAATGCTTAAAGCCTATCTCTACTTATACATGCATATCATTAGCTGATAAACTTTCCCTCTACCTCTCTCTCTCTCTTTTTTTTTTTTTTTTTTTTTTTTTTTTGAAAAGAAAATTTAATGGAAATTATAAATCAGTAGTTGAGTAATTAAGAAATAACCAATTTTTAGTCTTGAAATTATTGTCCCATTTTTGGGTAAAGGTAGTTTTTGATGATGAAAAATTGAAGGGTCATATCGCTGTCGCTGAAGGATAAAAAAGTAATTTTAATTCGGAAGCTTTCGGTTTGTTACGTCATTTTACTCTAGAAACTTTACACACAGGTCAGGTTAGGCAAATTTTATCTTTTCATACATACCAATTACATGCATAAATAAAATCCTAAGGGAATAAAAAAGTTGTATTGTCACACTTTTGAAACAAATATGTTTGTATTCTAAAACTAATTCAAAAATATTCCATTTTGCCAAAGAAAAATTCAGAACATTTGTTTCTTTTATAAATGATCCCCCGACCAGTGAGTGGTGAAGGTGGAGCAAATAACTAAAAAGAATGTGGACCACGACCAAATTTGTAGACCTCATACTATAGCAACACCTATAAAATTATATTATTTTATTCCAAATTTTTATGAATAACCCAACCTAAACTGATCATAACTCAATCTGATCGCAACCTAACCTGATCATAACCTAACCTGATCACAACCTAACCTGATCATAACCCAACCTGATTACAGCCTAACTTGATCATAACCCAACCTGAACACAACCTAACCTGATCATATTCCAACCTGATCACAACCTAACCTGATCATAATTTAACCTGATCATAACCCAACCTGATCACAACCTAACATGATCTTAATCCAACCTGATCACAACCTAACCTGATCATAACCTAACCTGATCATAACTTAATCTGATCAAACAAAAGTTAAACTTTAATGCGATAAAGTTAGATTAAAATTCAGAAAAGTCTTATTCTTATTTTCTTTACAGACTCTTGTTTTGACTCTGATCATAATTTAATACTCAAAATATTAGATATTCTGAAGTATTATTTCAGATAGCTCACTACTGTAATTTTTACTTTAAATTATTAAATTAATAAATAATTACGAAATAATAAAACTTAATCTACAATTTTAATTTTCATTCCTTTTTGTCAACATCAGATTGTCTCGTGGCGTAATTTTTATTATTATTTTTTTTTAGAAGGAATCTAATTTGTGTATTTTTAAAAAAAAAAAATTATCCTAATGACTATGATCATTTGTATATTTTCTCATTTCGATAATGAGTTGAAAGAGATTCCGTTAATAAAAGATAGACCCTTCCCCCTCCCCCCCCAAAAAAAAATAATTTTAACAGAAAAGCAGCGAAAGCAATTTCTCCAGTGAACTCCCAAGGCGTAAAATTATTTTTAAAATTAAGTTTTAAAGTTAATTAGCGATGCAGCAACTTAGTATGATAGAATTTCCAAGTTGATACTTCCATTAAGTAATTACATTCCGATAATATGTATATGAGGTTCAAAAATGCGAGACTGGATGTTGAAATAGATGCATTTAGTTATATTGCTATTGAGAAAAGCCAAAGTTTACGAAGAGTTTGAAATTTTTAAAAGGGAATTTGAATTTCCCTTTTAGGTCAATGAGTTGAAATGAGTTTGTTGAAGTGAGTAAGTTTAATTAAATAATAATATAGCCTTATTATATTCGGCGAGACGCCAAAGTTTCCTCGTTAAATGGGATTAGCTTCGTGATAAGTCGTTAAAAGATCTTCTTTAATGGCGCACGAAATAAAGTTAACTGAAATGGAGCGAAGGATTAAATGTTTGTTTTCACCACACTTCACTTTAATCAATATTCTCATAAAGTTTCTTCCTTAAATTTCAAGCAACAGAGCTATGATTAAGATTTTTTAGAATTTGCCTAAGATTCCTCTCAGTCAATATTGAGTGCTGATCTCTCTCTCTCTCTCTCTTTCTCTCTCTCTCTTCTCTCTTTCTCTCTCTTCTCTCTCTCTCTCTCTCTTTCTCTCTCTCTCTCTCTCTCTCTCTCTCTCTCTCTCTCTCTCTCTCTCTCTCTCTCTCTCTCTCTCTCTCTCTCTCTCTCTCTTATATATATATATATATATATATATATATATATATATATATATATATATATATATATATATATATATATATATATATATATATATATATATATATATATATATATATATATATATATACGAGTCGTTTGTGTACGAAATTGAGTCCTGCGAAAATCGGGTCATTTCCAAGAGACTTTGGCCACCAAGGTCTCCTGACTTTACCCCTCCGCCGGATATCTTTCTTCCTGGCATGCTGAAAGTGAAAGTGTATCGCAACAAACACGTACTTTCATGCAAATGAAAAACAACATTCGGAGGGCAAATAACGCTGTGACTCCCAATATGTTGGCGGCAACCTTCCATAATATGAAGAAGCGTGTGCAAACATGTCTTTATTGATGCTAATGGTGATAACTTTCAACACATGTTGTAATGTCAGCACGATTCTCACACACCAAGGTTTGCTTCTGGCAAATTTGATTAACTTATGACTAGTTCTTTGATATCTATAAGCCCATATCTGGGACCGGGAGCGAGTGGGATATCCTTTAGTATCTTCCGAACAATGATTTCAATAATTTTATATGCGAGGACTTGGAAAGACATACAAAATTAAAGTACTTTAAATTTGGAGTTCTTACGTTATGATTAAATTGTGATGTAAAAACAATCTTTCCTCCAGTTTTTTGGAGTAGTTTGATTTCGTCTTGGAGAATATATTTGATCCCACAACTAAACAGTCTTTCGCTCTCAATAGAACAATAGAAGAAGGGGGAGGAGAGATTCTTATAAGCGAATACATGTAAGTTGATAGTCAAAAATCTGGCTTTCCAAAGTCTCTATTACTTAGGAGTGAATTTTTTTATGTATTGCTGAAAATTATAATATATCAACAATACTTTCAAAATGGTAGCATATCTATCTATCTATCATATATATATATATATATATATATATATATATATATATATATATATATATATATATATATATATATATATATATATATATATATATATATATATATATATATATATATATATATATATATATATGTGTGTGTGTGTGTGTGTGTGTGTGTGCGTTTGTGCATTGAAAATTGGAAAAAAGCCAAACATAAATGGATGTTAGCATCAAAGTTTATAAAGTATTTATTTTTTAATAATGTTTCCTTTTGAATTTGTTTTTGAATCTCAATGAACGTTTTTTTAGAACAGTTTTTTTGTTTCTTTATTATTACTTTGTTTGGAAGGAAACTTTTTTGTTTGTTTGTTTATATATTTTATTTATTTATTTATTTTTTATTTATTTTTATTTTACTTTTTTTTGAAAATTTTTTAAAATAAATATTTTGTTATTTTTTAAATAGAGTTAGCAATTTTCAAATTTTTTTTCTCAAAGCACCACTTGGCTCCGCACCTCACAGAACCTTCATTATTTTACAACCGCACAACACAGTACCAGGACATTAAAATCGTTTGTTGCACAGCAACCCACCCCACCCCACCCCACCCCACCGCACCGCACTATGCTGCACTGCAATACACCAAACCGCATCGCTCAGTACTATAATGAACAACATCGTACCGGTCTGTCGAAAATCTTGAATTTAAACAATACTTTAATATAGGGTTCTTAAAAGGGTTTTCTTTCTTTTTTTTCTTTTTGTAGTTAATTTTTTTAAAAATTTTTTTAGAATAAAATATTAAATTTTTATTTTTTTTAAGTTACTTCAGAATTGTTTTTTAATTAATTTAATCATGAAAAAAAATAACTGGACAGTGAACAAAATCACGAACGCACACGTTCTATATGCTAATTACACATGTAAATCATAGTAAAATCAAAATATATATATATAATATATATATATATATATATATATATATATATATATATATATATATATATATATATATATATATATATATATATATATATATATAATATTATATATATAATCATTTCGCTTTGAAATATGCCCCAAGCAACTGACCTTTGATCTTTCTCGTATTTCGAATTGGGGCAGAGAAAACAAGGTTGTTTTCAGTGCTTCAAAAACTCAATTTCTCTATTTTACTTCTACACAGCTATATCATCTTCGAAAACACTCAACTCCAACCCTCAACTGTCATCAAAATGCTTGGTGTTTTTTACTTGTGATCTATATTGGAAGGATCACATTGCTTCTCTTTCTAAACAAGCTTCTAAGAGGTTGGGTGTTCTGGGGCGTCTTTGTGATATCTTTACACGAACCCAGTTGCTTACTCTTTCTAGGAGTGCTTTTGCTGTTTGTTGTTCTTTCGTGTTATAAACTATTTCGATCTCACTAACTCTTTCCATTATCTTTCTGTCGGCCGAATTGTTGCGTCACTCTTTCTATACTGTCAGTATTTCAACAAACATTGTGCTTCAGAAACCTCTCGTCGCATTACTATTCCATTGAGATGGGCTTGTACGACAGGCCTTTCTACAAAATCCAATCCATTCTCTGTCCAACTCTCAGTCACCAGTCTATCATTTACTCTACCGGTAAAGTCTGGAACACATTCCCCTTATCTGTTTTTCCAACTTCCTTTAATTTGCACACTTTCAAAAGACATGAATAGGGACATGTCAGCCTTTAATTGACATAGACTCTGCTACCCTCCAACTCTGGTGGAAATCGGTAGGCTTCTGGCCTTTTCCCACCAGAAGAGATGTAATATATATTATATTAATATATATATATATATATATATATATATATATATATATATCAGATATATATATATATATATATATATATATATATATATATATATATATATATATATATATATATATATATATATATATATATATATATATATATATATATATATATATATATATATATATATATATATATATATATATATATATATATATATATATATATATATATATATATATATATATATATATATATATATATATATATATATATATATATATATATATATATATATATATATATATATATATATATATATATATATATATATATATATATATATATATATATATATATATATATATATATATATATATATATATATATATATATATATATATATATATATATATATATATATATATATATATATATATATATATATATATATATATATATATATATATATATATATATATATATATATATATATATATATATATATATATATATATATATATATATATATATATATATATATATATAATATATATATATATATATATATATATATATATATATATATATATATATATATATATATATATATATATATATATATATATATATATATATATATATATATATATATATATATATATATAAGCTCCGAAATTTATTTTATAATCTATTTACATTTTCATAAAAAAGAATAATTTAAAATAATAAATAGAATGAATTAAATTAAAAACAAAAACGGATACATATTAAGTTTCATATATTATCATTATTATTATTATTATTATTATTATTATTATTATTATTATTATTATTATTATTATTATTATTATTATTATTATTATTATTATTATTATTATTATTATTATTATTATTATTATTATTATTATTATTATTATTATTATTAATATTGTTTTTGCTATTATTATTATCAATATTGTTATTACTATTATTATTTTAATTATTAAGAATAATATTATTATTTTTATAATTATTATTATCATTTAGGATAAAAACTAAAAATAAAAATGATAAAAATAATAATAATCTTTAATCTTTATTTATTTTTTCAGTAACAAATTTACATACAGAAATATCGTGTACTTTACATGTTTTGATACTAAACTGAAATGGGCTTCTGGGGAGACGAAATCGTCGTTTGAGCCCATTAAAATTGCACATAATAGCATACATTATATAATATTCCAAATTTTGAATATGTAAATATTATAATAATTAGTTTTTATATACATTATTATCGTAATCTTAACCTAAGCTATAAAAAAAAAATTATTATAACAATCTTAGTACTGGGATAACTGTAAGCTAATAATTATTACAGCGAAAAGGATAGTAAAAATAATAATAATAATGATAATAATAATAATAATAATAATAATAATAATAATAATAATAATAATAATAATAATAATAGTGATAATAATTATAACGAAATTAACAATAATAATAATAAAAATAACAAAATAATAATAATAAATAATAATAATAATAACAAAATAAATAATAATAATAAATAATAATAATAATAACAAATAATAATAAAAAAAATAAAAAAAGTAATAATAATAATATAAAATAATAATAATAATAATAATAACAGTAATAATAATAATAATAATAATAATAATAATAATAATAATAATAATAATAATAATAATAATAATAACAATAATAGTAATAATAATAATAATAATAATAATAACAAAAATAACTAACAATAATAAATTCAATAATAATATTAATATTAATTTCGAAAATGATAATGACAATATTTATAATAATATGAACTGTAATAATACTAAAATTGTTACTATAATAGCGATAATAAATTTTGTGATTTTGAGTTAGTGTGGAGCTAAGTGGTTAGGTCGGGTATTTTAGTATTTTGATAGCAGGTGATTTTTGACAGTTTACGGAATGTGGGAAGTGTTGCTAGTACCTGAATGTTTTTTGGAAGATCATTCCATTTTTCAATGCTATTAAATGATATAGCTCTCTAAGAATTGGTTATTGTGTATAATAATAATAATAATAATAATAATAATAATAATAATAATAATAATAATAATAATAATAATAATAATAATAATAATAATAATAATAATAATAATAATAATAATAATAATAATAATAATAATAATAATTTAATGTTAGTAAATTTTAATTAAGTTGAAAAATGAGTTCTCTAATTATATTATGAACCGAGTAAATAATCGAAAGAGTCTTTGAAACTCTTTTGCGAGTTGAAGAGTTTAGCGACAATTTAGCTTCTAAAATTAGCCATTTATCAGGTTCAAGACACGCGTCTGGCAACTTAATTTTAATATATTGTCATAGGAACAGATTTATTTGCAATTTTAGATTTAAATTTAACATTTCTGTCTCAATTTTTAAGGGGAATCGAATAGGATATATATATATATATATATATACATATATATATATATATATATATATATATATATATATATATATATATATATATATATATATATATATATATATATATATATATATATATATATATATATATATATATATATATATATATATATATATATATATATATATATATATATATATATATATATATATATATATATATATATATATATATATATATATATATATATATATATATATATATATATATATATATATATATATATATATATATATATATATATATATATATATATATATATATATATATATATATATATATATATATATATATATATATATATATATATATATATATATATATATATATATATATATATATATATATATATATATATATATATATATATATATATATATATATATATATATATATATATATATATATAAGGTGTTTCCTTTTAGTTGCTATTCGTTTAGTGGGTGTGGTCAATTGTATAAAAAGTAGTTAGCAACAAACTATTCATTTTTATTATACTTCATAAATTCCGTAACTAGAATTAATAACTTAATAAGCTTAAATGGAGCAGGAGCTGAAGTTAGAGGGAGTCGGAGAAAGATAATTTTAAAACGGTGGAGTCAGAGTGTGCAAATCGATTTACCTGTCTAGTAGTCCTACTCCTATTAAAACAGTCAACCTAGTCGGAGAGAAGAAAATCTGAAGGCTCCTTTGAACAACCATCATTTCTAAGAATTTTTATTTTAGAAATTTTTGCAAGTGAGAGTGTGCAACATTTTGAGACATATCGCGATAAAAGAAATATCAAGAATGTGCAACCTTTAAGAAATATCACGATAAAAGAAATATCAAGAATGTGCAACCTTAAAGAAATATCACGATAAAAGAAATATCAAGAATGTGGAACCTTTTAGAAATATCACGATAAAAGAAATATCAAGAATGTGCATCCTTTAAGAAATATCACGATAAAAGGAATATCAGGAATATTAATTACGGAGTGAGGATAAGAATGAGTTTTTCTTTTAAAAATGTCATAGTGTGAACAAAAAGATTATGATGAAAAGATGAA